>PVKH010001059.1:0-32462 GCA_004027955.1 Chaetophractus vellerosus | reverse complement strand
ATTCTAGATCTCACTTCCCTCTCACATCTGTTGGAGAAAACTGAGCTTCTCCAAGTATTCAGGTTTTATTGACCTATTTATTAAGCCTTTGTCCTATTTCTAGAAACCTCTTATTCTATTTGATCATCTCTTTTTGTGACTAAAGAATCATTTTTCTCTGATGAAGGAGAATATTCTTTGTACATCTTTTGCAAGAGGCATCCATTATTCTCCAGGGACAAATAATGTACTCAAAAATCTTGCTTTTCTATAGAACTGACTCTGAAGTCTCAAGCTACTGGAACACATCTAAATGTCGGGTGAAATATATTTCGGCAAAGAAAGAATTCAAATATAAGAAAACTGCCCATATTAAAAGAAGATTCAAGGCCCAACCTTTTGGCCTTGGCCAGTTTACAGAGAAAGGTCTCTGACAAAAAACAGTCCCATTTTCACAGCTTTCATGGTCCCTAGCACAGTATGTCTAGGCACTTAGTAAATTATACACAATTCAAATTCTCAAAACCCTATGAAGGGTTTATGAGTTAAGTGTTAGAGTTACCAGATATGCTCAATTCCATAGAAGAGTAATAAGCAGGCAAGGCTGTTTTTCAGATATCAGTTATGAATGTGATCTCAAGATCATTAAGAAAAAGCACTGCTATATTCAGTCATTAAAGAAAATCTGAATGTATTTCCTTTTGTCTAGATATATAAGGTTTTGTAGAACATTTCTGTTTATAGCTTGGTTGGGATCCCCTAAGATTGGATCCTAAAGCATTTTTCACATAGAGATAATAAAGTGGTAAGAACAAGTGCTTTGGACTCCAATAGAAGTGAGTTTGAGTTCTCACTTGAGTTCTGGGTTTGAGTCCAGTTGTGTGTTGATGGGCAAGTTACTAAACCTCATACTTATACAGAACTTGTGTCATGGACTTTTGGGGAAGTTTAATTGAGATGATGTATATGGAATGCTTAGTATTATACTTGGCACAAAATAGGTGCTCAATACATACTGATTAGTAGTATGTATTTCTAGCTTCTGAGTTATAGAAGACATTTCTTAAAATGAGCATGAATAAATGAATGAACCACTTCCTAACTTGCATCTCTCTGTTGGTCTTTTAAGTAAGCAGATATTTTCTTAGCTACAAGAAAATCAAATATCAAATAATGGATATCAAATCCATTGACTTCTGGCATGAATCTTTTAATTTCTCTCCTAGGAGGCTAGTTCACATAAATAAAACACACACAAAAAAAAAAAAAAGAAAAGAAAATAGCTCTGCCTGATTCTCTAAGTTCAGAAAAACAACCAATTTCTTAATATTTTAGTAATTCCTAGAATGACTAGCTAGGCTAGGATTGAGGCCAAATGCCTTGACACTAATGAGCCATTTATGAAACTTACATAGCCTGAAGTCATCCTATCGGAATGTCATTAGCAGCTGTCACTATTGTTATAGAAGAGTATCAGGAAGTTATTTTTTTTTTCTTTTTTTTCCAATATATTTTTTAGATTTCCATATTTTGTGTGTCACACATAAGGTATCATGTTTTGGTTATTTACATCAGAGCCAAACAGTCATAATAAATATATAATAATTTCTAACGTGGCCTCTTTGGTATGGAGAATGACGCAAATAGCCCACGTCTATAGCATAACTCCAGGGCAGGTACAGATTAAACTTGAAACAAGAAAGACCTATTCCAACTAAAATCCTTCAAGTTTCAGCTGAAAAATACGTTTTCAGACTTCCACATTTTTACTAATTTATGCCCTCTATAAAAACATACTTTCTTGATATGCATTTGTGTGCATTTATTTCTTGGTGACCTTGGTATGGAATCAGGCTTGGAATATAGTTGCCTTGTAAAAAAAATTCAAGGGAATATTTTCTGGGTTTTGCTGACTATGCCTTGGAAGCAAATGAATTATGGTATAGGGCTGGAACTTCACCTACTTGTTAATTGGCAGGTTAAATTTTTATGAGTTTCTGGTACCCTGGCGATACATGACTATTAAAATTTGCAGGTGGTTCAAGGGGAGAGAAATGTAAGTTCCTGTGCTAGTAATATATCATAAAAGTGTGTATTTCATGTGCCTGTTGTGAAAGTGGAGACTTTAATACTCTTTCACAATATAAGCTGATTAAGGAATCTTTATGGATCTCATTAACTATGGGTCTTTTTTTTTCATAGAAAAGTGAAAAGTGTAATGCTTATAGACAGAAGCATAGAAGAAAATAATTAGCCACAGTGTGTACCTCTCTGAGACTAACTATAAGCTTAGTGACACCCTTTGCATTCACCTCCCAACCCTTGGAAACTGCCGTTGTTTCAAAAATTGCTTCTACCACCTGAAATGCCATAAATCCGAGGATTTCCCGCCCTGTCAGAAGATAGTGTTTGTTTAATTATATTTGCACCATGTTTCTTTTTTTTTTTTGAGTCCATCATTGCATCAGGAAATTTATAGATATATTGTAGTTAGTGATGGGATTCCATACAAATAGACTCAATTTTGGTAAAAGTGATAGGATGGGAGTCCTTTGGAAGTTATATACTTTCTTATGTTTTACATGTGGTTTTAGAAAAAAATCCTCAAATATTGGCTAAATTAAACATTTTTCCCAAATCCTAGAGGTAACTTTTTACAATTAGGATTATAGCTTGTTTTAACAAAGAGAACTACTGAAATGAATTAGTTTTAATTAAGAAAAGCAGAAAAATGAATAAAGTATTCATCTATGTTCAATTTTTATAATAAAAATATTTTTATTATTATAGGTTTTATATAATATACTTATTATATATTTTATTGTTTTAAAATTGCACACTGCACATTCTTTGTGTAAGTTTATAATAACATTTTTTTTCGTGGAGCCAGTTGTTAAACATTATATGCTTAATTTTTCTTTTAGCCTTTTCCTTTACTCATTTTTTGGGGGAATTTCTATTTGTTTTTTTTCTTTCTGTGTTAAATAACAATCTAAAAATAGTTCTTTTGGAATACTAGATTTTGGTTTAGTTTCTTCACTTTATTTTATAATATATTATGTTTCAGTTTGAAAGAACTGAATACATTTGTGCTTGTTGCTGAGAAAGAAAAACAATCTTTCTTCAAGTCCATTCTTTTTTTTTTTTAATTATGTCTTAACTTGGTTTTAGGTGAGGGAGGGACGAGAATGATGGGATTGGGTGGGGGGATGGAGATATTGGAGAACAATATCAACAAGACAGCTGAGAACTAGGACCACAAGAGTGCTATGGTCAGTGCTGACAATGAAGAAGGGAAGTTTGTGCTGGATGGGCAATCCTGTTGGGGCCTTTCGTTCTGACATCAGTCATGAGAACATTGTCTCTAAAACTCAGCATGCCAAGAACCTATAATATATTTTAGAATGCTTTCTGAGCATGCCTACCTATACAGATTTATGTATTTGCTGTTAAAATCCTGTGTTTTATTAGGACTCAATAATCAAATATATGACTTTCTTTAAATTAATTCATTTTTTTAAAAACTTATTTTGTTTAATTTATGAGAGTAGAGCAGAAATAAACTTGATAGTAATATCTTCCTTTTAAATGTTTGTTTTCCTTACTTTTTCTTCTTTAAGAGTATTTTGCTTTGGATAAACAGAATAATAGGTTCTTTTGACCTCATGAAATGCAGGAGGGTGGGGATAGAGATAATAATTAAAGCTTCTGCCTAAAATTCTTTTAAAAGTTGAAAAACTATCCCCAATGATATTTTCATCAAACAAATAGGTTTAGAAAAATGGGGTAAGTACAAGTTTTACAAATATTTTGCTGTTTTGGGGGCTTTGGGAAGCAAACTCTGTTTTGTAGGAAAGATGTAAAAATTAAAAAATAAGGACGGCTTTAGAAAATTATAATCCAGTCAAGGAAGTATTTGGGAGTCAAAGCCCAGGTTTGGAAATCCATCTCTTCTCAAGTGAAAAGGTGCTAAGCTGCTCAGCAAGAAGCCATTTTTGGATTAGGCTTGCCTGTCAATGGACTGGGAGGTGCTAATAAGCTAATAAGCCAAGAGTTCCAGCTCCTGAATTTTTGGTGTATCCATTGGACTACTGTTTGGTACCTCACCTTTGGGAAAGATGCAAGTCAGTCCACAAGATTTATTGGGGATACACTCTTTATATAGGTCTTTCACTAGATGCTTGTATGAAGGAAAGAAAGTTTATGTAAAAATAGATAACAGGGATATGTGTTACCTTATTTACAAGCTGGAAAAACAAACAAAAAATCAGCTCACCGTGAAACCTCTAATAAATATAAAAGTCTGAAATATAGGTTGAGTGTATCAGTCAGGGGAGCAGGCAGAGGTATGGGTTTCAGTAAACAGAGGCTTCCCAGTCCTGTAATAGATAGTGGTAGTGATTGCTTCCAGTTAAGAGAGATTACTCTGTGGTAGGCTCTGTGCTTTGTGCCGTATGATCGTTTATTTCCATCATTTAGTCTTAGAGGAATGCTACGATGGAGACAGGGTTGTCCTCCTGTTAGCTGGAGACCCTGAAATCAGAGGAGTGAAGGAACTTGCTGGACCTTGCATCACTAAGAGACTCACTTCCACGCCTGACATGCTCCACAGCTTGAGCTCTTTACTGCACGGCAGAAAACAAATTAAATGTTATTTAGAACAAAAAAGTATATGCCTTATGCAATAGGAACACTATCTCTATGATGCAACAGTTCAGTTGTGAGAAAGAAATTATATACAAATCAGAAGAAATGAAAGTCTAACAATGAAGTCTTAAGCTAAAGAAAACTTGAAAAAGAGCTGAAACAGTACTCTAACGAAACATAATTTAATTTTCTTCATCCATATTTTAAAGAGTTTGAAAAACTTTAGAAACTAATATAAAATAAAACAGTTAAAACCACATCAATAACAGATGTTACTTCAAGGTTTTAAAATAGGTCCATCTTTTCAGATTAACTAATTAAAATATGATAGTTTAAGAAGCAAATTGTGAAAATTATCAGTGGGTAATATATATCTACTGAAGTTCTGTTTAAAAACATTTTTTAGTTTTAATTACCAATAAAATAGAGAAGATAATACCATAATTTGGAAGACCATGCAAAATAATAGTATATAATTGCCTATAAATATTTATATTTTATAAAAAATTATAAGTTTGATTTAGGGATATCACAAAAGGAAAGGGAGTGGGAGGAGTTGGGGAAACAGCAAACCTAATTTAAGGTAAAAGTCTTTAATATCTACAATATACTACTGGTTCTCTAAGTTCAATTTAAAAGGTGTAAGGAAAAAAAGCAGAATTATTGGAACTAATGGTTGCTACCCAGGCTCCATCTCTGTTTTCCTAAGGATCCACCAAGTTAAAAATTTGAGTGCTTATTGATATTTAAAAATCCATTATGTGAATACCTTATGTTAGGGCTACACAGGACTTTAAATGTTGAGCTTTTTCATTTATTTGCTACATTAACAGGGTATGATAAACCCTGCTTCCCACATATATATTGCCAAGCTCCAATTGGCTGTTGCAAGTGTCTTTGTTAATAATTCTTAAGAAACCAAATTAATTCTTACTTAAAAAAATTTACTTGATTGGCAAAATCTTTGAAATAGATGGATACTTAGAGTAATAGATAATAATGAATGATAAAATAAAAAAAGCTGGGGAATTACTGTTCTGAATACTTAGACCTGTAAACACATAAATTACTCATATCTTATGTAGAAATGAGGCTGAAATTTACATTTATACTGCATGAAACTAGGACGTTTAGCATTTGGGTTAGTTAAAAATGATTAACTCGATGGTAGGTACTATGTATTAGTGTCAAGTTAAGCATACTTTAGTATTTTGTACTTTCCTTGAATACTGTATAAGGCAGTAGTGTGATAAGAGATTTAAGTGCTAATAAACTCACTTCAAACTAAGGCCAAACATGAAAAATTTCAGCTCAAAAAGGAAATGAGAAAGTCAGGGGGAAGAGCTAACAGGTAAATTAATCAAGTTTTAAAATGAGGCATCATAACCAGGATGCGACTTCTTGAAACATGGTTATTATCAAATGATGGGAGACATGTCTCCCATTCCCATTTTTTGCCTTGGCCAATAAAATACTTACAGTGGAATTTAGAGTACAGCTATGGTAAATAACTAATCTCAGTCTGACTGCAGTGTGTATTTTACTATGTATTTTATTTTTATTTTAAATTCTTCAGTAATATAAGTATTTAATTGTTTAAACTATACCTAAAACACCTTTTGGATGAAATGTATTATTTGCAACTGACTCCTGTGTTATCACAAAGTTTTTCATCTTGATATTTCTGTTATATTGTGTGTTCTTTACTGAATAAACAACTTATGTGGGCATAATATTAAGAATATCAACATTTACTGTTACATGCAGAACAACATTGTTATGGAGGACAAAAAATTTTCTTAGAAAAAATTAAGAAAGAATATAACTTAGGAGTTTTCTCTATTCTCTCTCCCCATCCACATTCTAGAACATAGTCTTATTTTAGATCCTTCATATTTAGTCTTAATTCCATGTTTTCCATCCCTTTCTACATTGCCTCTTTATTCTGTGATCTTTTACCTCTTTCTTTTTCTCCTAATTTTGCTAGTTTCCCATCCTTCCTCTCTTTGTGTTCCTACCTCTTTCATTTAATTTTACAGATGAGAAAACTGAAGCTCAAGAGCCATTAAATGACTTGTCAGAGTTTACACAAGCTTCTGGTTGGTCAAAGCTGAGGGCAGAACTCTGATCTCCTGTTCCTGGCACACTTCTCTGCCTGAATTTCTAATGAAGTTATTTCTTAGATCCAGAAGATGATGCTGAAGGAGTGTGATATAGTTCTCAATTGCTCAGTGTATATGTGTTTTACTGTCTGGCTGTTCAACCAACACTGCCAGTTGTTAAAACATTGGAATATATCCACAGTGGCTCACACATAGCCACTGCTGGGAGCCTCCCAGTTGTGCATCCTTCTGCTTCAGCAGCCCTAAAACATTGCTCAGGAACTACTTACTAGTCTGCACTGCTTGAATCATTTAGCTGCCAAAGGTTAGGCAAAATGGTCAGTTGGGCACATCAATTTTGTTGTTTTTTTTCACAATAGGTAATAAAAATATATTCATTATTGAATTATTAGAAACACATTTTGTAACATCCTTTCAGTAATTTAATATGCTAACATAACAATTAAATTTTAAAAATCACATAATTTTGATATCATACTCTGACTAAAAATATTGCATTAAATATTCATCTTATTTATTGTTTTGTTTTGCTTCCTTGTCATCTAATTATGAGAGGAAACATTTAGTCTCCTAAAAGAATGTTGCTTCCAGGTTTTGCTTGTTTTGATTTCATTTTTTGTTTTAGGTGAAAAATGTCTAAAAACAGTATTCAAGGACTTATTTTGTAATATTGGATTTTTCTAGCAGCTCTGTTCGCTTATGGTTTTGCAAACGTTCCTTTCAGAGATCATTTAAAAGTTTTGATTCTGAAGTAATTCAGAGTATCTATATTTTTGTGTGTGTGGATTTCTAGTATGAAAATACTATTGGTACATCTTTAATATGTTATTGATTTAATATTTTTAGTTTGTTAATATGAGGAAGTACATTGATTGACCGGGTATTAAAAATACCTTATGTGGGAGACAGGTTTCAGCCCCCAACAGTGCCGTTCCAGCTCTGTTCTGACTTGTGTTAGTGTGTATCTTTTTCCATCCTTTACTTTTTAACCTATTTGTGTCTTTACATTTAAAGAGTGTTTTTTGGAGGAAGCCTGTATTTAAGTTTATTTTTTATTCATTCTGATATCTTTGATTTTTAGTTGCAGTGTTTAGACCATTATAATTAATGTAACTATTGATGTGATTACATTTAAGGCTATCATTTTTACTTTTTTCTCCTCTTTTCCTGCCTTCTTTAGGATGAACTCAATAGTTTTGTGACCCTATTTTATTTCCTTTGTTGACTTATTATCTATAACTTTTTGCTTTTTATTTTAGAGGTTACTTTAGGGTGTATTACACATTTATAACTTTTCACAGTCTATGTTCAAGTTATATTATGCTGCCTAATATATACTTATACGGACCTTACAATATTACACTTCTATTTCTCCCCACCCAACCTTTATGCTTTTGTTTTCATGTATTTTCATCTATTCTAAACCCCATACTGTGTGATTTTACGTTTATTTAAACAATTGTCTTTTAAGAAATTTAAACAATAAGAAAAATACTTTATATTTATCCGTGCAGTTGCCCTTTCTGGTGCTTTTTCATTTTTTCCTCTGTATCACTTTCCTTCTGTCTGATGGACTTCCTTTAACATTTATTGTGATTTGTAACTGCTGATGATGAATACTTTTGGGTTCTGTATGTCTGAAAAATGTCTTTATTTTTGATAGATTTTTTTTTTGCTGGAGGTAAAACTGTTAGATTGCCCTTTTTTTTTTTCCCTCACTTAGAACATGTTGCTGCACTATCTTCTTGCTCATATTGTTTCTTGCTTATAATGAGATATTGCTGTTATTCTTTTTGTTCCTTGTACATTGCTCCATTTTACTCTGGATTTGGAGAATATTTTCACTTTATCATTGGTTTAGAGCTAATTGATTATGGTGTATCTTGATGTAGCTTTCTTCATGATTATATTGCTTGCGATTCACTGAGTTTTGATTTATGGGTTTCAGACCTCATCAAATCTGGATAATGTTCTTCAAATTTTCTCCTTTACAATTACACATTTATTAGGCTGCTTAATGTTACCCCATATCTCACTGATGGTTTTTTATTAATATTATTTTATTCTTTTTCTCTCCCTTTGTTTCCTTTTGGATAATTTCTATTTCAATGTCTTCAATTTTACTAGTATTTTCTTTGTTACCTAATTTGTCATTTATCCTATCAATCATATTTTTCATCTCATACACTGTAGTGTTCATCTCTGTAAGTTCAAATCCTCTCTTTTTTATATCTTCCATATTTCCACTTAACTTTTTAACATATGGACTAAAGTTTTAATGATGGTCTTAATGTACTTGACTGCTAATTGCCCTTCTGGGTACTCTACCCAGTGCTCTTTGTATTATAAAGTTTTCTGGTCTGGTTTGTGTGAGTGTTAGTCACTGTTATCTTAGTCTTTCAGAAGGTACTTTCCCAGGCCTCAGGCAGTTTCCTCACTTGTGTGCCCTGATTTGTACTCTGCTGAATATTTGATGGCAGCTCTCTCTGTGCAGCCCTCCTCTTTCTGGTACTCTGTCCTAAAAACTCTATCTGTTCTCTTCTTCCTGTTCTCACAGCTCCATCTCCTCAAATCTGGGAGTTCATCAGGCTTCTCCTGGGTTCTCATCACTATACTGTTGCCTAGAAACTCTCTCAAGGCAGCAACCTTAGACAATTGTAGGACAGTATTGGGACAATTTGTTTTCCATTTTTCAGGGACCACTATCATTTATTGCCTCAAGTCCTGGATCTTGAAACCTGTAATTTCATTATTTGGGTTTTTATTTTTGATTCAGTATTTTATTTGTTCCTGAAGATAGGGTAAATTCTGTTCTTTTTACTCCATATGGTTGAAAAACACAGATTCCTTAACACTGATTCCAGTGCTGAAGTGGGAAGACTTCAAGCCTGGATACTGAAGTTTTCACCTTCATAGTGTGTAAAGCTCAGAGGAATAAATCCTAGTACTTTTGGCTATTGGATAAATCTTTATAATTAAAAAAAAAATCTTCAGTAAAGAAAATTTTTTAAAGTGGGGAAAATATTTAAAAAGACAACTACAGCCATACAAACATTTAAAGATTTCTTCAACAAATTAATGAAATGGAATGACTGTGGATGATCTAATAGATGCAGGTGGTTCTCAAAATCACGTTCATGGATGCATACTTATCTTTAACAATGTTTTGTCGCCAGACCACAGAGGAATAAGAAGAATGTAAGGAGTTTTTCATAAAAGTAAATTCATTTAAAAATGTCCTTTTTAGTGATAAAAGCCCTGCTTTGTTGAATTTACTGTGATAGCAAATGGATGGTAAATTTGTTGTTGTTTAAGTCCTTACTTGGCAAAAGTATAAATAGCCCATCCTATGTTGATTTTGCATAAAATTTTGGGGTGACTTCTGTCTCATCCCAGAATCTGTGAATAACTGCTTGCCTATGCACTATTTTAGTTTACCCACTTATATACAAAGTTTGATTACCATAGACTTTTTTCAGAAACACAAGTTATGTTTTTCTGCTAGAGCAGCCTCACTTTGGAGATAGTGTTTTGCTCTGTACAACTCATAGAATCTTACGAACATTGGGACATTAATGAATGGTCAACTTGTGTCATCTTTATATTTCCTCCCTTTCTTTTCTCCATGGTAGTCAATGAAACCCAATTCATTTCATAATACTTAAAATCAGTATTTCAGGACCCATGGTTGATTTTGATTGTTTCCTAATATTTTTTCTGTATATTTTATGAAAAGAAAACAGGAATTGACTTGCCTTTGCCTTCTTTTCCATAAGCCCATGGTCAGTGAGAAAAATTCCTTTTCAATAATGATATTAATAATGATGAAAATAAATGTGTCAATTATTGATGTACTAACAGATACATCATGTAATTCAAAATTTACAACAACTCTATGGGGGGACATCATATCCTCATTTTATAAATGAAGAAACTGTATTTTAAAGAAGTCAAGTACCTACTCAAGATGTTACAGCTAAAGTAAAGCTATAGAATTGACCTCGAGTCTGCATTGAGCAAACACTGTGCTTCACTACCTCCTAATGAGAAGCAGCATTTTAGTGTGTTCCCAATTGTGGCGGTGTGCCTTTCTGGACACTGTTCAGTAGGTCCACAGAGGAGTAAATGACTCTATTCTATGCACTATTTATTGCTTCTGCTATTATACAGTGTTTTTTATTTAAAGAGTAAAGTGTTGCTAATGATAAATTATACTCTGTTGTTGAAATAAACCTTTTAGCCCTTTGAAGAGGATTGGAAACCAAAGAAAACAGATATTCCAAGAGAAGCATGACCTGTTTTCTTTTATAAATCTTTTCTTTTGCTACGATCTCCTAAAAAATATTTCCAGGTTTATAAAAGCGTTCTGGTTTCTTTGTGAAAATAGCTGCAAGGATATGTCATTGGGTAGGTTCATTAAAAATTACAAGCGTTCACCATTACTGTGAAAATTTCCTGCAGCCTGTTTCTCTTACTTGGGGAAGGTTGCAGCTTTCCAGGGATGGCTTTCCATGGATCTTGGAGGCCTGCACCTGCGGATTCCAGCCTCAGGCACCGGCACCATGAGAACAGCTCCCATTTTGTAAAAATGAAAAGCTCTGCTGTTCTACAAAAATGTTTGGGACAGAGAAACGGACCTCATTGAGATAAACAAAAGCCATAAACCACTGAGATTAGATAAATTGCTAGACTTATTTGGAAGGCCAGGCAGGAACAAACATTCTCTTTTTAAGTGTAGTTTTCCTGCACTTGGGACAAGCACACTATCTGATTACCCAAGATGATTTATTTATCTTTCCAGACTGTTGACATGAAGTCTGAATTTCAGGCCCAGGAATAGGTATACTTCCCTGCAGTTATTTTGTTTGCAGAAATCACTAACTTCTCTTGTTACTTTTTGTGATTGCTGGAGCTAACAATATCAGACTTTAGGGCACTCACCTCAGCTGTAGTAGTAAAATCTTAGTAAATCACTCTAGGTTTGGAAATACAAGTCTCCGAATATGAATTCAACAATAGGACAGAGTCCTTGCTCTTTTTAGGGTTTAGCTACATTCTTGTATTTGTGATACTTCAGTTTCATCTTGATATACTTTTCATATTAATAACTTAAAAAATCCATGTTGCAGGGTAAATAAACTCTTCCTAAAGCAGTCTTTCATTTATTCATTTGTTTGGTCACTGAGGCAACAATTTTTATTAAATACCGAATCTCTACCAGACATTCTTGGGGACACAGTGGTGAACAAGAGAAATAAGATCCCTGCTTTTATAGAGCTCATGTTTTAGTTGGGATAGATGGTAGTAAATAAAAAAAGGAAATACGAGGCAATGACATTATTAAGAAAAAGCAGAACAAGGTGGAGGGATCAAGTGTACCTGAAGGCCTGCATTAGACTGGGTGGTCAAGGAAGGCCCCTCTGAGGAGGTGATATTTAAGCTGATACCTAAAATGAGCAAGAGGCTGCTGTGCAGATATCTGATGGAGGAGCATTCTAGACAGGTAACAGCTAATTCAAAGAACCAGCTACACGGGATACATGGCTAGACACATGTCATCACATCACCTTGACTTGTTACCCTGTTGCTTTCACGTTTACCACTCACAGTTCTGATGCATTCCCCCCCATCTCACTTCACCCTTCAAATTTATTTATTCTAAATGAAAACTAGATTGTTAGGGGATTATAGAAATACTGTTTTTTGAACTAGTTGATTCAGTAGTATTTTCATGAAATTTTTTCACATTTCACCTAATTTTTTTAATACTAGAAGTGTTTACATAAACAGGTGAATTTCAATACAATTACCCCAAAATTTTTACCTCAAAATTTGAATTAAAATGAGCAAATATAATATCTCTTAAAAACAGAGAGAAAAAAAATTCACCCAACTCTTTTTATGTCTGGAAAGATATAGGAAATTTTTTCCCAAATAAGGTAACTTTGAACTGGGAGACAGATTCACACGTTCATAAACTGAACTTCTAGAGTATAATTTCCTAAGTTATTTCTTTCACTGCCCTCTTGGTAGCCTAGTGTCATGGATGAGTGAGTTTACCTCACAAGTAAGAATTTAGCTCTACAAGAACAGACTCTTAACCTTAGCTCGCCAAGTGATTAGACTCAGGGTGAATGCATAAGATTAATGAGTGCCCTGAGTGAAAACAGTCTCTTGTAAGAACGGCACTAAATCTTGAAAGCCTAGTTGTTATTGTTTGCAGAGACTGAGCCCAGAACCAACCCCTGAAGGGATCGTGGTGGCTGTGGCTCCTGGCCTGGGTCTATCTCTAATACCTTGACCCTGTTTCATTGTGATATGTCATTCTCTGTTGCAATCTGTTTTTAGGATCCATTGCATATCCTTGTATTTTCTCACGGTTTCTAAATGTAGATCTTATCATTTTGCTTTTACTCCACTTACTTTCCCAGGTGATAGAAAGGACACATTCACACATCTGGAAATGCATGCTTTAATCCTAGTTTATTCTCCCTCCAAGTACACTAAAGATTTTTTCTTTTCCTAGTGTTGGTCTTCTAGGGGACAATAAAATGGTAAGAAAAGGGTCTCTTAACTATTCCCATTCTAACCTCAATTTTTCCCAATCTTATAGTTTTTTTGTTTTGTTTTGTTTACTGTTTTCCAATCCTATGCTATGGGACAGTGAAATTTGCGTAGAAAGGACAAGAAAGGACAAGAAAGGAGAAGGCTTTGGTAACTAACAGTCAGCCAAGTGATAACTTGAGATTTAATGTTAACAGGAAGATGGCCTGGTTAGAGAGTGAATATGCAAATTATAAATAGTTTATAAACAAATACTTCTACAAAACATGAGGAAAATTTCCATAGAGTCCTCTCTACCTAGATTCTGTCAATTTACTACTAATTGTGGTCTCCAAAGAACACTAATAGGCAAGAATGAAGCATTGATTTTATAAAACAGAATCTTCAAAGGAGAGGGGATCCAGGCCTGTGGGGAAAGAAAGCAGAAGTCTGGCAATAGGTCATGGGAAAGGAAGGAATCACTGTGGGGTTTGGACTTGGAGAGAGAAAGAAGTAACAGCAGGCCACAGCCCAACCTGTCATTAGCTTAAAAGAAAAAAATGAAAAGCAATTGACACTAACCTCAGAATGGATTCAGTTGAAAGTTATTTTTTTTCCTCTTTCTTGACTCATTTCCTTTATTAAGTTCACATTAATAATTTCACTGCTTCACCAGTCCTGAGTTTGGGAGTAGGTGGGTAGGTCTTAAAACTTTCAATCTAATAGTCTTGGATATGCCCCCAAAGTATAATGTGAAAAACTTTCTGTTAGTTAATAGCTACAAATATATCGGTTTTCTATCAAAAGTTACTGTGTAGCAGACTGCTATTCGGTAACTGAGATTCACTTTACTAAAATTATAACAGTTTTTTAAACTAGCAGATTTTATTAATACTTGCTTTTGTTTTGTTTGTAAACTACAATTACCTAGAAAATTACAGTGTATCCAGAACAGGTATCTTTTGTTTTTATTTCAAAAAATGCATTAATTATTTTTATAAATGTTTAAAACTTAACACCTTTAAATGCTTTGGAAGAGTGAAAATTTCAATAACTGTTGATTTTTCTCCATTTGGGTATGTTTTTTTGCTTCATTTGTACCTTAGAAATTTTTTACTTGGGCTGATTAACTCTATCTGTCTGTCTGTCTGTGTTCCTGCGTACTTACCTACCTATGTATTGTTTAAGGCTTTCAGAAAAATGAATAATCCTAATTTATTTTTCTGATAATATGGAGAGCGTTTAGTTTCTAGGTATGAAACATCAATCAGAAGAAGACTTTATTCATAAACTATAAAGTGCTGAGAGCAGTGGCTTAAAAGAATAGATTTAATTAGGCATTATTTTCATCCTCTATTGCTATGTAACAAATCTTCCCAAAAGATAGTGACATAAAACATGGCCACTTATTTTTCCACTATTCTGAAATTTAGACAGTACTTGGCAGGGATGGCTTGTCTCTCTTGTCTTCATCTTCCCAGATGGGGCTGCAAAGTCCAAGACAGATTCTCCTTCTCAGGGCCTTTCTCCACATAGCCTCCCAACCTTTGCAGTCCCAAGAGAGTGAAAGCAGAGGGCAGAAGGCCTCTTAAAGCCTGGCCTTTTTAAAGGCTAGGACCAACCGATGCAGAGTTACTTCACTGCATTATATAGGTTAAAACAAAGTTACAAGGCCACCAATTTCAAGGGGAAGAGTGATGCACATAGAAGGAAGAATGGCATTGTTGGCCTCCATATTTGAAGACTGTCTACCCCAACCATTGCAGAAATACATCCTTGAATAGAATACAAAAACTCCTTATCCTAATTACAGCAGGTCCTTTTGATACTTATAAATATCGTGCCGTAATTTTATATGTACTCTTACTCTTGCAATATGAGCTTGTGTTTTCTTGATCTCGTGTTGACATTCCAGATTACTGATCTTTAATCTAACAATAAAGAGCTGCACTTCTCATGCAAGTCAGAAAGTTTCCTAATTATTGTTACCCACTTGGCGAATACCTGAGTTATTTTTGAAAACATCCCTTTCAGCATGGTTTAGTGAAAAGAATCTGGAGGCAGATGGATCTGGGTTCAAATACCAATCCTACCTCTTATTAACTATGTAAATATGGACAAGTTATTGAACGTTTTTGGACCTGATTTTCCTCATTTGTCTAATGTAGATAATTGCATTTACTCCATCAGATTGATATGCAGATTAAATAAAAATAAATAGTATAAATCACATAATAGGCACCTCAATACTATACTGAGACATAGTGTGTTTTCCCTTACCCTACTTCCCTTCAATGTTGTAATTAAATTTACTATATAAAAATTGTTTTTGATTTATTGGAGAAGCTGCAGTCTTCCTCAGGTTTGAATTTGATTATTGTAGTCACATCTTATGCAAGAGTAATACTAATATTCTTTCCTTACCTAAATATTTGGAGGATAAATAGAAAAATATGTTTGATATAAATTCTAGAGATTTGGGTTTTATATAATTACAGATACATGATGTTTACAGGGAGGTTTTATTTTGCAGAATTCTTTTTCTTATCTCTTTATACAACATTACTTGGAAGTAAAAGGCTTATGGTATATTTCTATTTTATCTTTAAAGTTATTAAGTGATACTACATTTATAACAAGGTCATTGAAAAAACCCATTGAGATTTTTTTTCTCCCCATTGCCCATAATAGTTAAATGGAATAATAGAAATGATAATATATTTCTTGGTTCCCTAATTGAGAGTGTTTTATTATTATATATTCAAATCGCATTGTACTCATGTATTATGTGGCAAAGATATTTGTAGGTTACCTAGGAAATATACATGAAAATAATTTTATTATGAATTTTGATCTCTAGGTATAGTTGGTGCATTCTTTTCTTGTCATAAAATAGCCTTCAGAAAGTTGAACCTTGGCTTTTATTGGAATCAATTGAACAAGAATTTGTAGACACCTAACAAGATTGTGTCCAAGTAGATTAAATATTTTGGAAAATGCAAAATTATTATTAGCATATTGCAGAAAAATTTGTTCAAGTAAATACAGAAGTGGTCATAAAATGACCGTTTGTAGCTGAGATGACTCTATTGACTCTATTTTGAAGGTGGATAAGAGCTTAGATTATTCAGCAAGTGCTTACTTCTCCATCAAAGAGAAAATGCAGAGCTGAAAGTGGTGTGACACATTTTCCCATTCACAGCTGAGTGGGCAGGTGACACACATTAGGGTGAGAGCTGCTTTCCTATATCCCTCTAATGAAACTTGTCAGCTAAATTGAATTTTGGCTTTTCAAAATATTAGAGCGGATGAACTCTGGCAAATGTGAACATTTAAATAAATTTTGCTTATAGCTGCACAGGAGGATCTTCCTTTTACAGTTAATACTAAATTGGCAGTAGTTTATCAGGAAGCAGAAAGTGCCAAGTAGGTTGTGATTCTGGAGAGTTAGGATTTAAATACTTATTGTGCATTATGGTTGTAAAAATATTGAGAGGACGTTTCTCCTGGGCAAGCTCCATCCAAGAAATACTTTCTAGAATAAACTGCAAGTCCTTTTAAATCATCCTTGGGATTTTATGCATATAGGTGAGATCATCATAAGTCTGTTATAATGAGTCCATTTTGTACTTCAGTATCTTCTTGCATTGAATTAAATTCCAACCTGCATTCTACAAGCCAGGATATATTTTTCAATGTAAGGATAAAGCAACAGAAGAGAATTTTCACTTTGAACATTACTGAACAGTTTTCTGACTCTCAGTGAGGAATAGACCTCATATATTATTAGCACATTGATATGTGGATACACAATTGCAGAAAAGCAGACCCATTATTTGCATTTGATTTTTGGTCCTAACATATGTATAACGTTTGTTCTGAATAAATTAGGCATAATTATTAGCCCCATGTGACTAAAGCAGATAGAGTAATTAATTCCAGGGAACTGATTGGCATACATCAAGAATTTTAGAAGAGAAATGTCAGTGGTTTATATTTATTATCCTTTGTTCATGAAAACCTCTGAAGGCAGCTGCTGTGTAAAAGTTATTTGTCTTTCTTTCTCCTTAACGTGCCAAATTTGCCAAGGGAGTTTCCATACCAGTGATGACATTTACGCAAATGTTGATACAGTGTTTTAAACTCACTGAGAAGCATAGAATCTGAATATTTTACTAATGTACAACAATGGTGCTTAACATCACACAGCAACTTTTACTGAGGGATAGCTGTATAACTTACAATTGAATTGGCACAAGTTATTTACAAACATTAAGTATATTAGGTTACCATATTTAGACTAAAATTTATCTGACCTGTGAGCACACTGAAAAGAAATGTGAAATTTTTGGTCAGCATCTTCAAAGAGTAGAAAATGACTACCTCAGGCATATAATAACCAAAAGGTTTAGTCACAAACACATACATAATCATGGTATTGCTTTTATTTACCACCCTCATCCTTATTTCAAGTCTAGTTGTATACTTTATGAATCCACAAATGATCGCCTTTATTGAAAGGTTTGTGTTATTCAAGATGACTTGTAAAGTTTACTCAATCTTCCCTAGCAAGGGAAACAGGAAATTCCAGAGAACACTAGACTCAGCAAACCTATAAAATCTGAGAAAGCAGACCATTATTTCTGGAGACTTTTCACATAACACTTTTGGAAGCAACGACTAATTAGTTTTTGGTCTTAACAATAGCACTTTCAGGGGCATTTTTTTTCTTTTATAGCTTTCATATTAGGGAAAGAAGGAAAGTAGCTCTGAATGATGAAATATTGGCATCGAATGCACTTGCTTCTCTGTAGGAGCTCAACTCTTTGATCCTTAGTACAATTACCTTCATTGCCTGGCTAGTATTAACCGGCTGGAAAGTAACAACCAATTGTTGCAGGCATAGCAACATCCTAATATGCTTTGCCTGTAATAACTGACTGATTATTTCAAATTGAAGGCTCTGTTTTCTCTATTCCTAAATTCCTTATTGTGTTATGTTAAGCCCTTAAAGAAACAGAGGTGCTTGTTCAAGCCTGAAGACTCATCTTTTGCGTGGCAGCCCCTTGCCTAGCCACCCACTCCCAAGTGCCAGCAACTACTGGGTCATTAACAGGAGTAACATTTATTCTGAGTCCAGTCTTCTTGCTTTTTATATTTATGTAATTAATTTCTTATTAATTTACTTATTTATCTTTAAGAATTTCATTTTCGTATATTGTCTTAACCTAAGTGGCCTTCCTTGCCTGTTCTTTCCTCTTCCATTCCATGCCCAATATATCATAAAATCCAATCAGTTCCACCTTGACTGCAGTCCTGCAGGTCCTGGCTTCCACCATCCCTCAGATGACTGCACTAGCCACCTAACTAATCTCTGCTCTGCCTGAAACTCCACCTTCCCCCAGACACCGCCACAATTTGTTTGTTTATATATATTTTATTAGAGAAGTTGTAGGTTTACAGAAAAATCATGCAGAAAATAGAGAGTTCCATATATCCCTCCAGTCCCCATGGAATATAGCTAGTAGTACAATTATAATAAGATTATTTCATCTGTTGTAACTAAGGCACCACAGTTTATTTTACATCAAGCAGTCCAGTTGAGCTTTTAGGAGTCGCATAGTGTCTCTTCTTTGCTCAGATCCCTCCAGTAGCTTCTCTACCTCAGAGTAAAAGCAAAAATGCTCTTCAGAACCTACAATACCCTACCCAAATCTGTTCCTCTCGCACCCTGGTTCAACTCCCGCCTCTCTTTCCTACCACACGGACCTTCTTGGTCTATGGCTGTCATGCCAAGCACACTCCCTCTTTAGTGTCTCGGTACTTCCTGCTTCTGCCCAGAAAGTTTATCTCCCAGATATCTTCCTGACACTCAGGCTCCCTCTTCAGGTCTCTGCTCAATTGTCACCTTCTCAGAGAGGCCTTTGCAGACCACCCTCCTCCCACACCACTCCAACTCACTCTCTTTCCCCTACTTTGTCCATAGAACTTATCACCATTTAGCAAGGTGTGTATTTGTTTGTAGAACATAAACTTCATGGAGTTAGGGACTTTGGTTTGGAAATTTCTGGAAGGAAGGATGCTGTGCTTAGTGATATACTACTTAGTGACATCACTATTACTTAGTGATATACTATACTAGTGATATACTTGGTGATACACTACAATAGGAGGATCAGTGTCTTTGATTACGTAGTCTAGAGTCAAATAAAAGAGATGTGCAATACTTATATTGTTGACTCCTGTTTATTTTCTTTGAATATACTGGCATGCAATATATGAGAAATATTAACTTTTATAAAATCTTTCACTGCTAAATCCCTCAATGTGTTGTTCAATCAAAATTTGATTAAAATGATACTTTTGAGGTGATTTCTACTCCAAATATATGAATATTCTTTGTGGTCTCCATCTGAAAAGTTTAGACAATAATCACAATGGAAAAAAGTTTGCAGTTTTTGAAAGTTTGTGTAATCCTATTAAGAACTTTTGTGAGTAATGGTAAATTGGATGGGAAAAGATTGCATTCATTTTTCAGTTAAAAGCCTATGTTGTAGTTGTTTTGTTTCCACACTAATTTCAAGACTGGCAGATATTTAAGAATTCTGTATATGTTAATGTTTTTAAGTAGTGGAGTTGCCGTGAGGGACTGTTTGATGCTTCACACTTACAGTACACATTTCATGTAACTTCTTTACAAAGTAAAGGGTGTAAAGCCCTTTTTCATCTGCTAAGAGTGGTTGTAATTTGTAAATAGGAAACTCTTTCGTAAAAATTTTGCATTTGTTAAATGAGGCTTCATTTTAATAGACAATTTATAGTTAAATCATTCATATATTGGGACTAGCAGATAATGAAAAGTCCATGGGGATTAGCCCTGTTTACCTTTTGAAGGAAGGAATAGATGGATAAGGAATAGATTTGATGTGATGGAAATAATGGGATTGCTGGTCCAGAAATTTGAGCCCTGTTCTATATCATTCAATGGCAAATAAATTAAATTATACTCATTCCACTGACATACATATTATTAACTATTGATTCTCTTTAGGATGAGGCTAATGTGAAGAGAGAGTAATTTACTAAGGCTCTTCTCCAACAGGACTGGAGATTTTATGTACTAGTTAAAATGCTGTAAATCTCTGCATAGCACTGGCAATCCAGTATCAGGTTTTCTAAGCTGATTTTAATTAAAGTTGATTTTAGGCTCAATTTCACTTCATTTGAAGTTAAAATGGTCTGTGGAAAGTAGTCTTTTATGTATGAGAGTTAAAGGAGAATTTTAAAAGAGTTTATGTGTATATGTGTGTGTGTGTGTGTATGGTATGCATGTGAGTTTATGTATATGTAATATATTCAAGAACACTAAAATAAGACCTGCCAAAAATATGTTACAGCTTTTTTGTTATTACAGTTTGTTTGGGTTCTAGCCAGAGGAACTTCAGCCAACTAAAGTCAGCCCCTCTTACTCACCAGTTAGCACCTATTAGCTATGTGACAATGGACAATTCATTTAACTCCTCTGAGTCTCTGTGCGCTCATCTGTAATTTTTTTTAAAATTCCTACCATCAAAGTATATACTTCAGAAGGCATAAAGGGAAATATTACAAATTTTATATGTTGCAGACCAATATATAACATATATTTATAACATATTTTCGATTCTGGGTTAGTATATAAAGAGTTCTTACAAATCGATAGGAACAAGACAAACTCAATGTAAGTATAGACAAGTAATATGCAAGCACAATTAATAAAAATAATTCAAGTGACCTATAAACATATGGCAGATATTTAAATTCAGAAGTCATTAAGAATATTAAAATCGATAGGGGATACCTCTCTTCACCCTCAGGACTGTTAAAATTTTTTTAAAAGTTTGGTAACACTCAGCATTGGTAATGGAATGGGAACTGGGCACTATGATATACTATTAGAAACATTTTAGAGGCCAGTTTGTCATTTAAAATGTTTAAATATAATACTTTGCCAGAAATTTGACTTTTAAGAATCAATTTATTATATGGAAGTGTTCATACATGTGTGCAAACTGATGCATATTGGCTTTTCACTTGATATCACAAAACAATTGAAGAATGATTTAAAAACTATGATACATCTATACATTAAAATGGGATAGATCCATGTGCCTAGACATGAAAAGATGTCCAGGACATTGTTAAGTGAAAAGACAGATTGATGCTATATATTGTATGTTATATAATATGTGTGTATAAATGCCTGTGTGCATATCAGTGTTCACTCAAAGAAAATGGGCTTAGTATTCAACAAGCAAAAATAAAAATAATATTGTTACCAAGATGCAGCAGGAGATCACTCTTCAGCAAATACTGTCTCCAATAGCTAATGTGAAAAAGGATATGCTTATTTTGGAGAAGGGTGAATTTTCAGCCCCCAGAGCAGAAAATGAGAAAATAAAACTTGAACTAAGTCCATTAAACAAGTAATGGGTGAAGTGATAAAAAGTCTGAACATATACCAACTTAGACTTCAGTCTACAAAAAAGCATAGTAAAAGAATTGTATTTATTGAATGAAAGGAAGTTGTTTGAAAGGAGGACAAAAGTAGTGGCACTGCATGCCAAGTAAGGTCAGGCTCTCACACAGACTGATAGGAAGATAGAAACTGAGGTTTCTGGCCTCAAAACTATGTTCCAATTGCACTAGCTTTATAGTATTAAATTTTTAGTAGGGTCTGTATTTACCTGCCAAATGCTATCTCTGGGACTTTATTATCTATGGATATAATGAAGTGTCTAAAGAGGGGAAAAAACAGAACCGACAGGAACAATCTATAAATATTATGAGATTTTCATATGCATTTTCTAAGGAGACTGTGGGCATGGGAAAATCCAAATTCTGAGGAAGATTTTTGATAAATCCCCCAGGAGAAGCTGGCTGACTCAAGTAGAGATGAAAATTCTCTCTTCTGCCTGCTGAAATCATCACTTCTCCTTTTAAAGCCTTCAATTAATTGGATGAGACTTCTCTCATTGTTGAAGACACTCTCCTTAGTTGATTGTAGATGTAATCAGACATCGACACCTTCAAGGTACTGCTGATTTAAGTCCATGATATATCCTCACAGTAACAACCATACCGGTACTTGCTTGACCAAACAACTGGACACCATAACCTGGCCAAGCTGGCACATGAATTTAACCATTACAGCCCCCCAAAAACCTAACCCCAATAGGTGTTCTAATTTATCCCTGCAAAATCATAGTGATGTGATACTCTAAGAGACTCAATGAATGTGAAAATGGTTATTGCTTCTGTGTCATGATATGACTTCATTCTTAGGATCTGGACTTATGTAGAATGTGCATCCTATGCAACTTTGGATGAATTTGAATAGCCCTTACTTGACAAGGAGTTATTTTATCCTGTATAGCTCATTATTTATGGTGGTGTCTGGTAGTTTTGAATAATACTAAATATTTATCTTCTGGTAATCCCAGAAAATGAAAATGAGAAGATTGCCACATATAGGAGTTTTCAATCAATCCCTCCTTCTCTTTCATTCTCTCTGTCTTTCTCTGAAACTCTATGCAGTCTCTGTTTCCGTCATAATAGAACTATCTTCACCTCTTCGCTCATGCCCTTGAGTTCTAAAAATAGTTTAGTATATGTATCAGCAATTTTTTTATTGTAATTTTATTTCCTAATATTGTTAAAATTTGAAATGTTCAGAATTGGTTAAATCAAGACTACAAATTCATTAAATTCTGACTGGCTGCTAATCATCATGTTCTCTTACTTATGTAAAGACTCAAGAACTTTTGCCATTTCGTTTCGACTCCATCAAGTTCCCAACTACCTCTGCACCTTAGATGCCATTATGCTTACTATCACCTCTTCTTCTCATTCCTCCAAGGTAACCTGGGCAGTTTTTGGTCTACCCAGTTCTCTTTCACAGGAACATTGCCTGTAATTTCTTTACTTGATCCAACAACTTCAAGGTTGTAGACCTTGTTATTTCTGTTTTCTCACTAACAAAAGAGAATCATTAGTAGTTTGAGAAACCAGTTTAGTGAGTTGAGACTAGCATTTAAACAATAACCCAAGATCAAAAGTATCAGGATACATAAAATGTAATAAAATAAGTATTTCATGCGACTTTTGTTTCTATGTATACACACACACATATATGCAATACTATACAATGTAAAATCTATTTCTTATTGTAGGTTACAGTAAAAATGTTAAAAAGCCCCTATCTTTTGAACCACTTTCACTTAATGATACTTTGGAGTAATGTCCTTAGCTTATTTTGAAGCTTGATATAAGAAAATATTTTATGAAATTCATCAGTACACCTACTCTTAGGATGGTATCAAGGAAATTACTCATTACATCACTTCATTATGAGGACCTCTTTGAAAAATTCCTGTAAGGTCTTAATATAAGAATAATTGTACTTTTCCTGCTTTATTTTTTAACTTTGGGACACTGAGAAAATTTTGACCAATAAGTTTACTTTTTAATATTGTAGTTAAAAAGACTCAAGATAAATTTGCAGTCCATCCATAAGTTAGGCTATAGATCTTTTGTTATACATTTCACTTGGTCTCATTTATGACATCATTTTGTGTCCCTGCTCTTGATGTCCTTAATACTGACATCATTTTACAAACCTACTCTGTTGTTTTGCCACCCATTTAGTTATTCCTATTGAGTATCTTACATGTTTTTTTCCTAAAATGAAGCAATAAGTATACATATACAGATGTTGATGGTTGTAAAAAGCCGTTACTACTATATTTGCCATACTATATAGACATGACAAAGCATGTAAAACTCTGAAATCTACTTAATCCTCTTTCTTTCTACAACCTCATATATGTCCTCTTTAAACCCTTATGATCTCATATTTATAACTACATACAAACTTTTCTGAAAGCTGCTTGACTTCCCGGCTTCTGTATTAATGTTTTTAAAGCCAATTCCGTAATAAGAACTAATGATAAAGGCAGTAGGTTAGGGGAAAGAGATAGGGCTTCTACTTCCAGTTTAACCACTGTTTGCTTTTGGGATTTTGGCAACTCAATGTATTTATCTGGACCTTCTTCCTTCAGTTATAAAATGAATAAAATAATACCAATTGTTCATAAAAGCTAAAGTCCACAAGATAATGATTCAAAATCCTTTCTAGGTCTAATATTTTTATATTCCTAATAGCAACTACATAAGTGTTTTCATATACATTGTTATATAGACATCAACCCCTATTTTTTAAGTTTTCCATCACTTTACCCTATTATCTGTTAGCACTTATTGTAATATATTAATTGGACATTTGTCTTTCTTTCCATTTTGGAATTGTCTTTTATCTTTTATGAATTTTTATTATTTTATCTCTTCTGTGGCAATTTAAATGTTAAAATTTTAAATAAATACATTTAGAAAGCCTGAGAAAGTTTACAAAACACACATATGCAAACATAAAATCTATATATTTTTCTAAATAGTGGTATGACACTTGGTTAGAAATAATACATTGTGATTTATCTCTGCCTTTATTTTCATACTTTCATGATATAGGCTGTACATTACCTTAGATTTTTAAAGACATTTTTCAATATTCACCTGTTTCGAGGTGAGCTTCTGAGGACTTATATTTTAGAAATATAAAACCAAAGAAAGCAAATTATATAATAACCCCACTCTTCTTGCATCCCTCCTGCCCTCCCCCCACCTCCAGAAGTACTTGTATGGTTAGAAGATTAGAAGGGCTATGGAAGCCATGCTGGGAATTATTTTCACATGGGTTTTAAATTCCTAATGCAAGGATTCTTCAAAGTGAGAGCAGCTAAGATGATAGATGAGCACCAACAACTATGTTTATGCACATTGATATTTTACACAGGATTTCTTCCCTGTAAACATTTAGCATTTTCCACCAAGATGTCAGTTCTGGAGAGTGGTTAGAAACAAGCCTAATATTTTTCTCTGTCCCATTCATCCCTCTTAAAAGATAATTTACTTTGTGAGGCTTTAAGATTCACAGTAATGCTTGGAAATAAGAAATCAAGGACAATAGAAATGGCCAAATAAACACATACACACATCTCCCAGTCCCAATTGCTAGACTCACTCTCCTGCAAAGCTGAGACTTGTACTCCATGTTATCATGGTACATCAAACCCTCTGCCCTCCTGCTTCCCACACCTTTGCCTAATGTATTTATATCTTCACCTTTATCTCCATTAGAAGGCCCATAATCAGTTGATTACCTTGGATTATCAGCAAAAGTTTAAGAGCCTACATTATCTGAAATACTACAGTTATTCTCAGAGTAATCTGAACTGAACCTTGCCTGCTATATGTTTTATACCTTTGGGTGGAAAGAGTTTACACCATCCTTATATTTTGAAACATCTATTTATAATTCTTTTTGCTGTAGTGTCATGGGAAAGCTGTATTTTTCTTCTCTCTAGGGTATTCAGTGGTCATATAGTAAAGACAGTGCATGGTTAATTAGCAGCTGGTTTATCCACATCCCCAGAGGCTCACTCAGTCCCAGCCCAGGGACAAACAGGGATGGTACTGTGTACTACAGCTTTGTGTACTACAGCTTCAAACAGGGATGGTAACTTTGATGCAGAGTTGATGTGCTTCACAAGGACACTGGTTGGGGACTCAGCTACTGTGGATACCCCAGCCATCAGGCTAACTGCTGTTTGACTCCTAAAACGTAGATTATTCTCCTGAAACAATATAACTCAATGGGAGTCCCTGATTTGCCAGTGTACCACTGATAGAAACAGACTTCACAGTGTTTCCAATAGAACTGAGCCAGAATCTCAGTAATCCCTGAACAGCTGGAGACGGTGAGGTTCTATTTCACCTAAAGAGGCTTGCCGACCTGGGATTTTTCTAAAGAAACCTTCTCTTATTTCTTTTGATTATAAATTCCCACAGGGATAAGATAAGGTATATTTTAGAATTAATTTTGTGTACTATGGTAAAATATTCAGGGGAAATTATTAATGATAGAATGTAGTTGTAGTTTCTCTGACAGAAATCTAAACCAAAGAGGACCAATGGTTAGTCTTTGCCCTCTAGTAAAAAACAGTTTGGAAATTGATTATGTCACAGGAAACAGACAGACACATCTCATAGAAGGAAATAGGTTAAATAAACAAAAACTAAGTACTAGTCTTTACTGTTAAGCATACATTTTTTTTAAGTCTTGGCTTTTCAGGTGTGATGATCTATTCTAAAAAAATATA
This sequence comes from Chaetophractus vellerosus, assembly GCA_004027955.1. Lineage (NCBI taxonomy): Eukaryota > Metazoa > Chordata > Mammalia > Cingulata > Chlamyphoridae > Chaetophractus > Chaetophractus vellerosus. Next base: position 5,914 of record PVKH010001059.1, on the reverse strand, counting down.
TATATGTTCTGCTCTTACAATAATAGCCCTGGAGATGAATATTAATGAAGCTCTCAAGACATTATCTCTTATAGAAAACAAAATGTTTAACTATTTGTGTTAAATAACGTAGCACCACTCTTCCTTTATAAAAAAGAACTCATGAACTTTAAAATGTTTTTTATGACAGTGTTACTCAGTTTGAAGTAGTATGTACACACACACCCATATTTGCATATATGTGTGTGTCTCTATATCTATTAGGAGCAGAAAAAATTCATAAACTCCTGCTTGCTACTACAGCTACTAATAAAACGAGAGATTTACTATCAACAGGAATAATGAAATCAGTGTGAATAAACATCTAAGTATATATATGTTCTTTATACTGAGTAGCATATCTTGTAAATAAGAGGGGAAGACTACATGGCTATATTTTATCTTCCAAATGATATATATCTAATACTTATCTTGATATTTAAGTTGCTATTTCAAATATATACATTTTATTTAAACAGATGGAATGAGGTAATGGTATCCCAGATACAAAGGAGTCTGGTTATTTGACTTTACCAGAGCTTCTTTTCCCCTCTAACCTGCAGTCTAATAGTTCTTCATATTGTGCCATGCGCAAATGAGGCACTCAATAAATAAATACATTAGTGCCAATTGTGCTGTTAAGATAAATGTTTCATACCAAAATAGAACTTTTTCACATTGGATGATTTATAAAATTGTTCTATTGTCATTATTCTCAAAGTAGGGTTTTGTTAACCCCTGTTCTTGTTCATTACCATCATGTATTGTTTATAATCTTTTGACGTAAGACCACTATCCATTTAGTTCAGATGTATTGAGTGTAGAAAATATTATTTTTCTCATCTCTTTCATCTAATGACTAACTTTCCCTAGAATATACAACTGTTGTAAGACTCAGAGCTGCTATATAAATGCGAACTGAAAGCTTTTGTATTTTATTTGTAGCAGTGTTCTTCTCAAATTTTGTAAGAGATTAATCCTTCTGTGACCTGAGAAGGCCCTGCCCAGTTGCCAGTATATGTACTGTAAAAAGGCAGGCAGCTAACACTCTCCCTCTCAACAATACAAGAATTCACTGCTGTAAAAATGCATTATGCATTTTCTTAAGACAATAATCATCATGGCAACAGAGTGCGTACTTAATCAGCTATAATCAGCTTTTACTAATCATGGAAGGTAAAATTTAGTTTTATTAGTTCAAGTCACAACTTTCTTTAAGTAGTAATGTAAATCCAATTACATTGTGTGTTACTTTAACTTTTTGATGAATATTTCATTTTTTCTCACTGGAGGTTAATTTTCAATGAGTTGTATATTTTATTTATGTGTTTACATTGTTTTATATATGGTCGTGTGAATTGAGAGGTTACATATTGGGAGACTGGAAATTTTCTGCTCACTAAATAGTTTCTCTGTGTTGTCATGGTACACATAATTACTGCTATAATATAGAGGCTGGATGGCCCCTATAGTTGTTTTAGATTGCATCTGCCATTATTGAGAGAAAGAAGTACCTATGATAACATGAGTTGATTTTCAGAGAGCTTTCTGAGCCATATTCAATGAAAAGTTTAGCCCAATATTGTTTATCAGTGCAGGCAATTTTTTTTTCCTGTATTTTATAACCAGGCTTATCTGTTCCCAACTGCCAGAGGCAGAGCTGTTTACAGATAGTTAGCAATGATGGCATTGTTGTGAAACTTCAGCTTGCCTGAATCAAATAACCTTCTTTTATACATGGTTGGTTTAATTGGTCAAAAAGTTAGTTGACAGCAATATTTGGAAACTTTACTGAAAATGGCTTGGCCTTTTCAATAGGGCCTGGAAATAAAAGGAGAGATTGTCAAGAGTTTTATTTAACCTTTTGAACAAACACTAGCTTACAAGTCAACACATCTTAGGTATGTATGATGGCATGAAGTTCGTTTGCTCCTTAAAGAACAAAATTTGAGCAGAAGGAAAGAAAACTTCCTCAGGAATAAGTAAGCTCTATTTAAAGAGTATGGGGCTGGCAAGGGCCTCTGTCATCTGGCCAGCCAAGAGGATAATGTGCAGAGACATTTAAATTCAGTGGGACAAACACTACTCTTTGTTGGCTCCCACAGTCTCAGACACATACACAGAGCTTTCACTAAAGTTAGAGATCGGTATCTAATTTGGAATTCAGAAGATGGCCAAAAATAAATAAAGTTTATTGTCATATTCAGATTATATTCCTGGTTTTGTAGGTTGGTGTGTATTACATCACTGCTCTAAACCCAGCCATTCATCAGCCTTGGTCACTATGCCTTCAGATGCAGAATAGAGGGGGAGTGGATTTTAAAAAGAAATTTTAAAAGAATGGGTTTAGCTTAGATTTGAGAACCCTTGAAAAAAGACAAAGTTATTGATATATTTTGCAGTCAAATCTTCTCTATTACCTCAACCCTGCTCCACATGTCAACTATGTTTTAATATTTAGTTTTTTATTACAAAAATAATACATGCTTATTGTTAAAAGATATCAGATTATGATTGATGGATAGATAGCTTGATGAACCAAATAAGGCAAAGTGTTAAAATTGGTGGATCTGGGTATCTAGGGAGATGTAGGTATGCTGGAATTTGCTGTATGAGGTTTGTATTATTTTTGTAACTGTCCTTTAAATTTGAAATTATTTCAAAATAAAAAGTTAAAAAAATCAAATTATGAGTAGTAATAATAATAATAATAGCCCCCTTTCTTTCTCTACTTCCACTTCCTTGGGGAAAGCACAGTTGATAATATGACTCTTCCAAACTTTTTGCTATGCATTTGCAAATATACAAATGTGCATATGTATGTCTCTCTCTTTATATATATATATATATATGTATCTCTCACATGTGAATGTTTTCCTGCAAGATTTTTTTAAACTAGTGATATATCAAGAGCAGCCTTCTAAGTTGAAAGCTATAAATGCCCTCAATTTATTTTAACAGTTGCACATTTTCTGTAATGTAGGGATAACATGATCAACCTTTTCCCTAAAGTTGAGCATTTAGTTTGTCTCCAATTTTTCTCTTTCGGGGAAAAAAAACTTTAATGAGTATCTGTGCACAAATTAATCAGTGAATGCTTGTGATCATGTGAGCTTTTCATTAAAAACAATTCTGACTATTTGGGTAAATGTTGAATTTCAGTTATGTTGACAGAATCTTTTTTTTTTTAGCCTTTCAAATAAGATAGGATTACTGGTGCATTTAAAATAATAGAAGAGTTTATTGTACCTAGTGTGTCTATGGCATCCTTGACCTTTTATTTTTTTATTTTATTTTATTTTTTTAAAGATTTATTTATTTTATTACATATCTCCCCTTCCCCCCCGCTGCGGCGACGCGCCGAGACTGGTCACTGCGCAGGAGCGGCTTTCCCCACTTGTGGGCGGCTTCTGCTTCCATTCACAGCCGGCTTTCAGTTCGCGGGTGGCTGGCTGCGCTCCGTTCGCAGGCGACCTGCCCTGCCTGTGGCAGCTTTTTGCCTGTCTGTGGCAGCTTTTTTCCCTGCCAACGGCGGCTCTGGCCCGCCCATGGCGGCTTGCCATTCTCAAGGCAGTCTGCCCGCTAGGAGAGGTCCCCAGGAACTGAACCCAGGGCCTCCCATGTGGTATGCTGACGCTCTATCCACTGGGCTATCCAGCCGGCCCCTCCTTGACCTTTTAAACAATCCAAATCTAGATGTGAGTAAGAGGTATGAAAATAAAAACTGGAGAGAGTTTAAAATGATTATGATTAACTATATTGACACCTAAAATAAATTCTATGTGAAGAAATAGTTTTGTTTCTTTTAAGATAATTTCAATATTTCACGGAAACTTTTCTATACCCCTTGCCAAAATTCTGGTCTATAATACTAACCAATCTTTGGCTTTTTTTCAATTTGGAAGCAAAAATAATCTTATGCTGCTTATAAAACAGAAGACATTAAAATGTTTCTAATTAATCCTTATTGTTGAACCATTTGTATTTTTAGTACATGTGGAAGAAAACCAAAACGCAAATGTCTATCAAACCTTTTATTAGTGTTTAGCCTTGACTTTAAAATACAGAAAAGTAAATGCCAGAGCAATGATTTCAACTGTGCAAATTTAAATTATAAAATTGAGATCAATTTCATGAATAAGAGAAATACTTATATTTGGAGCACTCCCCCACCCCAGATGGCTCCCTTGTCTGTTTGCTCGTTGTTTTTGCTTGTTGGTTTTTGCTTGTTGTCTGCTCTTTGTCTGTTCTTTTCTTTCTTTAGGAGGCACCAGGAACCAAACCTGAGAACTCCCATGTGGGATGTGGGCGCTCAACTATTTGAGCCACATTCACTCCCTGCTCGTTTGTTTTTGCTCATTGCTTGTCTCCTTTTTTTTCTTGTTGTCTGCTCATTTTTGCTCAGTGTCTGCTCATTGTTTGTTTGTCTTCTTTAGGAGGAACTGGGAACCAAACCCCAGGCCTCTCATGTGGGAGGTGGGCGCTCAACTGCTTGAGCCACATCTGCTCCCTTGCAGCACTTTTAAACTATACTTTATTATCCAGACTAAATAATATAGAGAAATCTTTATTAATCACCATATTTACCTAAAAAGAGTAGCATAAATATTATGAAATTCACAAGTTTGCTTAAAAATCTACATTGGCCCCCGTTGTATAAGTATTACTATTAAAATGTATATATGACAAAACATAAGAAACCAAAGCATGTTCAAAGGAGTGAAGAATGCAGAGTACCAAAACTGTGCTATAGAAAGTAATGTAAAAGGATTGAGAGGTATTTATTTTGTGAAGAACAACCAACCATAAACATTGTAAAATATTTCAATAGATCACATATGGGAAACAAATGGAATTTATTCTATATAGCTACATAAAGCAGAACTAAGACTAAGCCAACTTCAATTATATTATAATTCTTATGAAATTTTTGTGCTTATTAAATGAGAAAGTATTAAAACATAACAATATCATCTTTAATCCTACCACCAAGAAAACCACTGTTAAAATTTGGTATATTTTCTTTCAAGATTTTATAAATGTACCGATGTATTCAAATTATTTGAGTGTTCATTATTGGACCTCTCACAGTTAATTAGTTTGCTTAGAGAAAAGGGTTATTATAACAAATATTTAATGGTAAATTGAATATTTATGAAATTCATTTCTCCTCAAATAATCCTCCTATTACATACTTTTTTTTTTAAACTCACCCAGCCAGTGAGTGTCCTTCTCAGTCAGTCTTCTGTTGGTTTTTAGATATAATTTGTAAGGGATTCTTCAAAACTATAATGTAAATACAGAACAAATTTATTGCAAAATCAGATTAAATCTTTTGGAAAAGATGCAGAATTTTATGACTTGCTTAAAGTGATATTGAAAAACAGTGTAAACAGTAAAGCTACTGAAATTTTCGTAGCATTTGACCTGTTGATAGTTTGAGAAGTGGAAACCTATAGGATTTGTGACATGGTACATACTAAAAGAGAAAAAGAGAGAGAGAGAATAATTTACGTCAGGGGAGGAAAAATCTCTTGGGAAAATTGATAAGTCCTAGAATATTCTTGTAAAACTCAAAACTGTGTTATGGTAGTCTCGCCTTTTTCTGCTAGTTAAATTATGCCCCAAGCAGGTTATATTAAATCTGAACATGTGCATACACTATGGCCCAGCATCTATACCTCCTAGAAATATACCCCAAATAAATGTCTACCAAAAGTACATGTTCAAGAATGTTATATCATCCCTATTCTTAATTGCCAAAAAGTGGAAACAACCCAAATGCCCATCCAAATTCAAATGATAAATAAACTATGATATATTTATATAACAGAATATCGTACAGCAATGAAAATGAATGAACTATTGCTACATACAATCATATTGTTGAACCTCA
>PVKH010001058.1:0-32468 GCA_004027955.1 Chaetophractus vellerosus | reverse complement strand
ATGCTATTGGGACAAAGGTCATTAAAGGTAAAAATGATGCTGATTCTCCATAACTTGAAACACATTATTTCATATATATTTTTTGCATTATATAATGACTCTAGAGGAGAAATAATTTTTTTGCAGTGACTAAAACATTTAATTTACATAATCAGCAATGGCAACTTAAATGATCTGTATATATTATCTGACTTTATAAATCTGAAATATTTTCTCCCTATGATGAGGAACAAGGCAAGGATGTCCATTCTACCATTCTTAATCAACCACTGCTAAATGCAATAAAGCAAGGAAAAAACAGGCATACAGACTGGAAGGGAAGAATAAAGTTGCCCCCATTTAGAGATAACATGATTGTTAACAAAGTTTCTAGAAAGAAGGTAATAATTTTACAGATTTCAATAGCTGTTTTTTCTATCAAATTGTTTAAAATACTTTGCTTTTGAAATAAGCATGGATGGAGAAAAAACAGTCAGAACACACCTGCCATTTCACATTCCCCCAAAGAACACTAATAAGCAAATCCAGGATGCAAACTAAGCACTATAGGAGGAACTTTCTATTCCAATTCAAAAATTAATTATAGTCATTTAAGTGCCTTCACTCATTTGCCCTTTCACACTTTAAATGATAAAAAAATTTTCCAGCAATTTAATATAATTTGATGCAACCCTGTAAAGGGAAATTTAGCAGAAGTTACATTTTTAAATGTGTGCTCTGTGACCTAGAGTTTAACTATCCTATGTTTTTCATAAATGTTCAATAGAAAGACAATATTTTAAATAGTTTTTCATCTAAGTACTGCCTCATAGGAGAATTATATCAATTTAATTTTATAAATGCAGGCTATGTGATATTATGCAGATGTTAAAAAATGGTATAAAGCTGTAAACTGAAATGGAAGGATGCGTGTGAAACTGCTGATGAAAAACGCAAGTTTCAAAAGACACAAATACTTATATGTGTATAGCAAAAGCCTAAAAGTATATACAACACATTATTAGCCCCGGCTTAGAGAACTCATACCACAGCACTCTTGAATGGGAATAAAAACAACTCCATATGAAAACAAAAACAAAAACAAAAAAAACCCCACATTATTAGCAATGAATACCAACACTGGAAGTGAGACATTTACTATTTGAAATTTTTTCCCTCAACAGGCAATCAAAAACATCTCCAAGTTTCTTAAAAAGTCTGACATCTAAAAATTGCATACCATTTAATTAAAATTTATGATAAAAATTTTCCTAAGTAGTTATATATTACATATACTCATTTTAAATTTTTTCAGTAGTCTATGGGTATGCCATTACATAAATTTAAACTGCTACAGAGCCCAGTGAATGTTTTAACTGAGACAATTCTGAAGACTGAAGATCGGATTACCTATGTTTCCTATTCCCTATGTCCTAGATTTGAAATAAGATTATAATTTATATTTGTGATTAAAACCGTTTAAGGATATTCTACTCTAGGAAATAAAAGTCTCTTTAACCAGGATGAATTATCATTGAAACTACTGTCTCCAGCAAATCTAGGGCATAAATAATCAAATTTGCTATCACTGAGACTGCTAAGAAGCTTCTGAATTCACAGAAGATGATTAACAATTTTATTCCTTAGGTTAGCTTGGAAAACCTAGACAAAGAACATATACTGCAGATCTAGGGCATTCAGAGAATGAAGCTGTTAAAAAAAATGGAGGACAAACTAAGATATTTTTAAGAAATAAAGATTCAGATTTAAGGTAAGATAAATAATTTTAACAAAATAGGAATATGTGAGAAAGTGTATTTCACTTATAAGCCACTCTGTTACCATAAAGAAAATGCCAACCTGATCCCCCCCACCTAACCCATTACCCTTTTATTTAATAGGAAACATCAGATCAGACTTTATGGGTTCTGCTTTCTTATCCCATTGTGGGATCCTGGGAAAGTCACACTCTTTAGAGATCTGTTTCCAATAAATAAAATAAACAAGTGGAATTTAAATGTTCATTAGACATCTATATCAGAATCACCTGTGGAGCTACTGTTTCTATATGCCCCATAACATCTCCTAGACACTGATTTGATAGATTTGAAGTGAGGCCTAGCCATCTGTTGAGAATCACTGAAGTGGACAATCTATAATGTAGAGAGAAAAACAATTTCAAATATACTCGTTCTATCTCTCAAACAAAAGCCATAAAAAGCCAATATTAAATGGCCCACATCAACTGCTGCTAGTAATTATTTTTTGTTTGGGTGTGTAGGGGAAGGAAAGGAAATGAAGGTGGAGCAGGGTTAGGAAAGGGTTAATTATATCTTTCTTAAAAAGCTTACAATTCACATAAAAGCACTTTATTCTCAAAGAAACAAGAACACTATACCTTTTTTAGATAAACACAGATAACATCACTTAATATTTACTAAGTGCACTCAGGGCTAAAGATCTCACAAACATTTCTAAGCGCTGATACATTTCATTTAGTCATCCAATAAATATGTATTATACCATTCTATTGACAATAACCACGCTATCCACTAGGGATTATAGTGTGAATGACACAGATAAAGATACTTACCTCACGTATGAAGTTTACATATAGACAATATCAGAAATTGCTTAACTATGACTAATTTTGCAGCACATGATCGCTCCCCTCTGCTTTATAACACTAACATTCCCCAATGGATGGATACATGGATGGATGGACAATTATACAGATGGATAGAGAAACAGAAACAGGGAGACAGAGAGAGACAGGTGAAGATAATTTTTAAAATATATCATAAATCTATTTATTTATTGTTTTTCAAAAATAAGTTCTTCCATCTGCCCTTCATGCACTGCACAGTAACTTTACAAGGGGGCGTGGGGTAGCATATAGTTTATTTAGGTCTGGACAAATTCCAACAATATTTGATTTAAGCAATATGTATCTTCATAAAATTTGCCCAAGTATCAGTATTTTTCTCCTTCACTTCCAGTACTAGCATTTGCTAATGGCTGATACTTTGATTACAAAGTCTAAAAAGAGAAAATATAAAGGTACTTCAGAGTGAACAATGTGGTAGGAGGATTTTAACAGAAAATTTTGAGATAAATTATTTAAATGAGAAATTAACATAGATTATGGACTATACTGATTGTGCATAATACATTTCCTAAATATGTTTAAATTACTGTAATTAAATCCAAACAGATTTTCTGAATATTCTCTCAATTATTAGGTAGCTGCATAATTAGATCCTTAAATTGTACTTTAAAGCATTGTAGGAAAGATTCTGAGGGAAGAAAAAAGAAATAAAAAGATGCTAAGCTCACCTCTTGGCCTGATTTTCCTGAATTCTCTGAATGTAAGGACTCAATTTCTCCTTCAATCATAGCAGCTTCTAGGCACTCATGGAGATCTTTGAACCCATTGACTTGAAGTGGGTACTGACCAAACATTTCAGTATTTTCAAATTTCTTACCTATGGCGGGGGGGGAGGGGGCAAGAATTAATTAAATTTGTGTTTCTCAATATGGCTTTTTAGCTAGTAAAAGTAAATGCTGACATAAATTATCTCCTAAATCTGAAAACTGAAATACTGACTAATTTATGTTCCAGAAATCAGTGAATTAGTGTACTATTTCTGTTGGTTTACACATGTATATAGGTACATTCACACTTAGTCATATATATAAATTATACATAGATGTGTGTGTGTGTATATATATGGAATTGTATATATACATATACAAGTATATATATTCATTCTTTCAACAAGCACGTTCCAAAGGCAAGACACTTTGCTAAGCATGGAGTATATATTGCAGTGAACAAGAGTTATGTGATCCCTTTGCTGAGGGGAACGCCCAGATTCTTTTGGAAGAAAGACATACACATTAATTGCACATACAATTATGCCCCCAAAAATTGTTTTTTATTATTATAAGTGCTATAGTGGGAAAGATGGAAATAGTTGTTGCAGAAAATGGAAGAAAGGACAGGGATTAAACAAAATAAATATGACTGCTAGGCAGGATTGCGGGGTTGGGACCAGAGGAGCTGAGGGGCACTACAAATTCACGATCTATTATAATCAGCCCATTTGTGTGACTTCCCCAGCAGCATTCAGGTACACAGTACATGCAGAGAAAAGATGAATAGCTTAATTAGGGTAAGATAACAGTCAGTGAGGTGGTGCCAGAAGGGCAAAGGGGAGAGTTTTCAAACATTCAGTGACAAGTGAAGTATTTTAATAAAATCCAATCCCAAATTGGAATAAAATACCCATTTGAATAATGAGTATTTAGCATGTGAGCAAACAAAGTACTGACAGCTCAATATACCCTTTTAAATGCAGGACTTAATTTTTTAGTCTGTCGTTTTCCAAATCCCATCCTATAAAATCATATTCAAACAAAATTTCCTGGAAATCCATTACTCAAAATCCAGAAGGAAAAGCAATTTTCCAAAATTGATACAATCATTTGAGACTCAGTAATATTACATGTAGTATATCTAATGAGTCCAGTTCCCTTCTTTTCCAAGGAAAACCAAGAGAATCTGTTCCAGATGATAAAACAGGTAACCAATTTTTCAAAAGAGAGAGCACAATCGTTTCTTGAAAACTGGTGCCTAAAAAATTTAGTAATCACTGAAAAAGTGCCCTAACTATGCTGAATTGGTAAGTCTGACCTTCAACAGGAGACAAGTATACACAGACTTGAAACCCTTCAAAACAAAGTAACCATATCATACCAATCCCAATGTTTCAACTTCAATATTCTCTTTCAGAGGATTGGCCAATTGCCCCATTAATCCCTGTATTCCAACAATTCACAGCATGAAAGAAGCCTTCTCACTGGAAAAACATCACGGTAACATTAACTACAGTATCACTTAGCATATGATAACGCACTTTGTACCTTCCTTTTCATTCACTAGATTCTATGTTCTCTATATAAATTAATTAGCAGTAGCAATGCAACAGGAACTACTAGACAGAGCAAGCCAATTAAAAGAAAAATCCATTCAACAAATACAAGCTCACTATCAAAACAAAGAAGCTAATGAATAATAATCATATCCTTTCATTTGTAATAAAAAATAAACGTGTAACCCTACCTTCAAGTACGCCCATGGCTAGGAATCGTCCATAGAACAATTCCACCATTGGGTTCTTTGGCTTCTCTTCATCCCTAAAACATGTTGAAAAATATAAATGTGGTTATAATTTTTGGACCTGTAAATAATAAATATATAAAATATTATCTAAGTATAATATAAGCTACAATGGTAACATTTATGTGATTATCATGTACTCACCTCTGCTATTAACATTGTCATTTTGGGCAAGGTATTTACTCTTCCATTTTTTCACCCATAAACTAAGGGTAATAATGGTAATTTAACTCACAGGATTGTTGTAAGGGTTAAAATGCGTTAATACAGTCAACACACTTTAAAGAGTACCTGACCCGAAATGTGCTCAATAAATGCTTGCTCTTTTTATTATCAGTATAAATTTCAATCTCATACTTTTTATTTGCAACATACATGTTTGTTTGGACTTGGGAAGGGGGAAAAGTCACTGTCAATCAGAATAAATTTATACAAAATTTTAATATTTCATTTCCTGTTTTTACATATAAGAGTGCATACCATCCAAAGACAATGGTTATCAGTAGTGAAGTCCTGTTCTGTCCTGTGATAAGTGTTATACGCTTCATCATTTAATCCTCAGACCAACTGGTGCTAAGTACTTAATCCTTACAACAATTCTATGAGGTAGTGTGGTAAGCCTTTAGTGCTATTCAAAAATGATTTCTAGTCCTCCTCTTTCAAGTACATAGTAAGATGCACTTTCCCACTCACTTGGAAGTCCAACAAGCCTTATAACTTGCTTTGCCCAATAAAATATGAGTGGAAGTGATATGTGTCACTTCCAGGCAGAAGCTGAGAGAGCCAATATACACAACTGCTATGGTGATACCAGAAGCATGAGGAGATAAAGCTTCCGTCAACCTGGGGCCATGAGTGAGCAGATAAGCAGATCCTTGCACACACTCACTGGGCACATCTAAGGACATGATAAAAGGCCCTAAAGTTTTGGGGTTGTTAGTTCAGCATTACCTTAGTCTCTCTTGCCTGATAAGAGTTATAACTATTATTTCGATTTTACTGATAATAAATCTATAAAGAGGGTCAAGTAATCTGATCAAATTCACCCAACTTATAAGTATTCTAGCTAAAATGTGAACTCAAATCTGACTCCAAAGCCCATGTGTCTCCCACTACACTACACTATCTCCAGGTATTTTTACTCTACAGAAACAATTTCATGTTATTTTAAATATAAACATAAACTATTTTTTATAAAAAGGACTTAAAACTTATGTGGGGAAGAGAGATAATCCAAAAATTGTTTCTCTTGATATAAAAATCTATGAATATTTAGACATAAACATTAGTAAGAATCTCCATTTCCATGGCCTCATATTTCCATGAAGAAAAACAACAATCCCTACCTCTCTCCACACCTCTCACACACATACCTCATGGAAAAAGAAATGACATATCTGATTGGTGACTTTGGGAGAAAGAATTGGGCATGACTGACTGATGGTGGAGCTCTTTCCAAATCCTTTCCAAATCTTCCTGACTGAATTTCTAGCCTGCTCTTACCTGTGGTAAGCACTCACTTTCCTTCAGGAGTCGGGCAGAAATCATCCAGAAATGGTTTACCATGTCCTTCTCTGCAACCTCTCAGAGATCGTACTCTTACTTGTGCATTTAAGCTTATGAATCTTAGGGAATGAGACTGTGGTTACACCAACAGAAGTGCAAGGAACACAACTGATGAGTAATTAAAAAAACATGATGGGAAGTGGATGTGGCTCAACCAGCTTGAGCATCCACCTACCATGTGCTCCAAAAGAAGACGCAGATGTTGCAACCTGCTGCAATGAGCTAGACGCTGCACTGGCCGCAACAAACAGAGCCTAAACAAGCAGATGCCATAAAACCCAAAACACACCGCAGCCCAAGGGGAGTGGATATGGCTCAGGCCGTTGGGCAATCGCCTCCCATATGGGAGGTCCCGGGTTCAGTTCCCGGTGCCTCCTGGAGAAGGCAGCAAACAATGAGCAGACAGATGAGAGAACCATCTGGGGGAGGAGGGCATAAATAAAAAGATAAATAAGGTAAATAAATAAATCTTAAATAAAAAAAAGAAAAGACATGAAGATCCCATCGTAGAAGTGATACACCCACAACTTGCATAAAGGCAGGAAAAAAGGTTCAATGAGGTAAAAATAAAAAACCAAATGATATCACTAAAGAAAACTTGTAACAGGGACAGTTTTGCTTTGCGAATTAAGTTGGCACAGGAAGAGCACAAGGGACTAGGGCAACTAATAGCATAATCTAGGTTGCTGTGGGTCACTGCTTTCCAACCTTTTAAACGTCATTCGTACAGGATAATATGTGCAGACTACTCTGAGGCATAAAGATATGTTTTCACATGTTCAGAGAAACAGAATCAATACCTCTACATACCCACAACCTGACTTTCCAAGACACCCAAATAGAAAGCTCTGCTCAGGATAGACAGAGCATAGTGGTTCAAAAATCATTTTAAATTCATAAACTGTAAAAAACAAATGAAAAATTTCTGAGAAATGAGGACATACTTCAAATGACACTTAAGATTTCAGAAGAAATCAAACAGTTCTAGCTTCTATTTTAAAAGTTTTAGAGAAAGAGAAGATAATTTAGTGGTTATTAGATCAGACAAGATGACTATGACCCAATGAAATTTAACAAAAAATAATCAATAAGCAAGATATCAAATCAGAAGAGAATGATCCCTTCATAGAAATAAGGATTCAGGAAACAGCCATGGGGCACTTTTCTAAAATTACAGTTAAAAGGAGTAATGTGTTTGAAGTAAGACACTATATGATGTACATACAGAAAATCTGGATGTATTGGAGAGGAGAAGCTAGGGATTTCAGAATAAAACAATGAAATTACTGAGAGAATTTCAAAGAGACACAGTTATCATAGATGGGGATAGAGATACTGTTCATGTGCTGGGGGATCAATTTCAATATTCTTAAGAAAAGGTACAAGGAGCATAGCTTTATAAAGAGGAGCCAGGGTAGATAGTCAAAGATCACCCAAATGAGAGTTTCTGTTGGTACTGATGACTGAATCATATTCCCCACAAAAGACATGATCTGATCCTAATCCCCAGTCTTGTGGGTGTGAACTCATTTGTAAATAGGACTCTTAGATACTATTTGTTAAGATGTAGCCAAATTGAATGAAGGTGGGCCTTAATTTATGTGACTAGAGTCCTTATAAGAAAAGGAATTCAGACTCAACTCAGGCATTAGTTCTTGCCAGAATTTTTAGCCAGTGAGCTTCCCCTGGGGAATTTGGACCAAGGACTTCAGCTTCACCTTTTATAAAGTTTCCAGCTTGCAATGCAGTCTGCCCTACATAGTTTAGACTTGCCAGCCCCCATGGTCACATAAGCCTATATATATACTATGCCAGCCTACAGCTGAGATCAGAAGCTGGGCCCACAGAGCCTGAAGAGGAAGAAGGAAGAAGAGACCAGTCCTGCCATTTTACTTCAACACGCGGCAACTAACTTGGATGAGAAAGTACCTCTTATGGTACTTTGAGTTGGACTCTTTAGGGCCTTGTAACTGTAAGCCTTTACCCCAACTAAATACCTTTTATAAAAGCCAACAGATTTCTGGTACTTTGCATCGGCACCTCTTTGGCTGACTAATACACATACAGTGGGGTACTGCTATAGCAAATACCTAAAACTGTGGAACGGCCATTAGAATTGTATAATGGGAAGATGCTGGAAGAAATGCTGAGGTACTTAATACAAAAGGCCTAAATTGCCTTGAAAAGACTGTTGGCAGAAATATGGATGGTAAAGGTATTTCCAAGGAGGTTTTAGAAGGAAATGATGATTATGCTATTTGAAACTGGAGGAGGGGCTGGCTGTAGCCCAGTGGATAGGGCGCCGGTTCACCACATGGAAGGCCCCAGGTTTGGTGCCGAGTCCTCTCCAAGCGGGCAGACCACCTTGAGAGGGCAAGCTGCCGTGGGCGGGGCAGAGCCACCACGGGCAAGGCAAAAAGCCGCCACGGGCAGGGCAAGTCACCCGCGAACAGAGCAGAGCTGCCCGCAAGCAGAGCAGAGGTGCCCGCGAGCGGGGCAAGCCGCCTGCGTGGTGAGCTGACTTGGTGCATCGCCGCAACAGGGGGAGACAAAGCAGACACAGAAGAATGCGAAAATGAACACAGCAAGAACAAGCAGAAAGGGGGGGATATGTAACAAAAATAAATAAATAAATAAAATAAATCAGACAATGTATCCTACAATGGTATGGAACTTAAAAAAAAAAAACTGGAGGAAAACTGATCCTTGTTATAAAGTGGCATAGATGTTGGCAAAATTATATTCTAATGTCAGATGGAAGGCAGAACTTGTAAGTGATGAACTTGGATATTTAGCTGAGGAAATTTTCAAGCAAAGTGTGGAAGGTGTGGCCTGGTTTCTCCTTGGTGGTTAGAGTAAAATCAGAGAGGTCAGAGATAAACCAAGGACTGAACTGTTAAGCAAAAAGGAACCAGCACTTGATGATTTGGAAAATTCTCAGCCTATCCACATAATATATTTTAAAACTAGGACTGCAAGGAAGTCTACCATGGCTTTCCATGAGTTTCCAGGAGGCGAGTTCCCAGAGAACATGGCTCTGAGCGAGGGTGTAAATGTACAGCTAAGGAGATTAAGCATATTATTCATGGATGCAATCAACAGTCTCACAGGAAATCAGGACTGGAGATGCAATCATCTTGGAAGGATCAGTTAAATATCCTTTTGTTGGATGGCTTGAATCCCCCCTGAATAGCACAGAAAACCAACAAGGCTTTTGAGAATTTTGCTTGAGCAAAAGCACTGCCAGCCTTCACTGAAAGGGACAGAAACAGGACAAAACGAAGGAAAAATAACTTCAAGGGCAGAACTATGGAAGCAAAAGTGTGCACAGAAGGGATCTCCCCAGGTTAAGAGAGAAGGGCCATTACCCTAGCTCTTAAAAGGAGAGGACCTTCTACCCCAGCATTTGGGGAAAGCATGGCCACCACCCTAGTGCTAGGAAAGGGTGGGGCCTGGGACTTGGCATTCAGAGAAAGCGTGGCTACCATTTTGGTGCTCAGAGAGGGTGGGGTCTATGCCCTGGTGTTCGGAGAAGGCACAGCTGATACCTCGATGTTCAGAGAGGATGGGGTCTAGGTCCGGGCATTCAGAGAGAGCATGGCTACTGCCCGAAGGCTTGGAAAGTGTGGGATGCTACTTCAGCAGGCCCAGAGGACAGAGCATCGATCCATAGATGACTTTCAAACCTTGCAATCTAATGGACTTTAACCCTGCTGGGTTTCAGACTTGCTTGGAATGTGTGATCCCTTTTTCCTTTCAATTTTTCCCTTTTGGAATGGGAATGTCTATTCTATGCCTGTCCCACCAGGGTATTTTGGAAGCAGGTGACTTGTTTTCTAGGTATCACAGGTCCAAAGCCAGAGAGGAATTTTGGCCCAGGATGGACCACAGCCTTAAATGATTTTGATGAGACTTTGGACTAAGAGTTCTCACTGAAATAGCTTAAGGATTTGGGGATGGGTGAATATATTTTCAATGTGTGAAGAACATGTCTTTTTGGGGTCCAGAGAGTAGATTGTTGGTGTTTGAATCACATCCCCACAAAAGACCTGCTAATCCTCAGACGTGCAGGTATGAACCTTGTTGTAAATAGGACCTTAGAAGATGTTATGAGTTAAAGTGTGACTAAAATTGAATGAGGGTGGTCCTTAATCCATTTGACTGGAGTCCTGACAAGAAAAGGAAACATGGACACAATTGGTCACTTAGAAGAAGGCAGAGAAGGAGCAATCACCATGTAAAGGTAAAAGAAATGCATCTGCAAGCTAAGGAATGACAAAGATTGTTGGCAAGCCATTCCCAGAACACTACAGATTGTGGGAGAAAGCATGGCCTGGTAAATACCTTGATGTTGGACTTCTAGCCTCCAAAACTGTGAAACAAGAAATTCCTGTGGTTGAAGCCAATTAGCTTGTAGAATTTCTCATAGCAGCCCTGGCAAGAAAGTAACCGTGGTCGAATCCTCCAACTATAAGATGTGAAGGTAAACAAGGCATATTTGAATCACAAATGATTTGGGCCTATTCCTAACTCGTTTTTCACAACCTCTCATTGTAAGGAACCAATCAAGACAGCATCAGAGGAGTAAGATAGAAATACCCAATATATTGGCCAGAAAACAAAGTGAAAGAATAGGAAAAGAAGACACTCAAATTCATCAAACAGGGCTGGTCCTTCTTGAGGCAGAGGCTAAGAAGTAATTTAAACTGTTAAAAATTGAGCCAAGCCTTCTTAAAAGAAACAAGGCAAGAAGAATGGAAGGAAGGAAGTTAGGTCACTGAACCCTAGAGACAGATACCACAAAAAAAAAAGATATGGAGAAACATATTCAAGAACTGGAACATTCAGAAACTGAGGAAAGAAATATGTCAAGATTATAATCTTCACTGGACACTGGGATTCAGGTTTCAGAAGCATCAATAGCAGATTCAATTCACCAATCTAATGGGGGCAGATTTTCCAGAAGAAACTAACAAAACACGAGAAACTAACCTATGAGGCAAGTTTCACAGGCTTAAGTAATTCCATTCCAACAACTTGGAATTCATAGGAAAAATGCAACTAAAGAGTTTTGAATGTGGTGGACAAGAAAGGCAGCTGATGATTTGAACAATAAAAACTTATGAATGTGCCAAGAAGAAAGAAGTTCTCAAATTCCACTTTCTATGACAGGAGATGGTTTATAAAAAGTGGATTTTTAATTCCTTCAGATATTGTAGACTTAGTGCCATAATTAATCACTTCAAAGATTTCTCTCAACTGAGTTTGAGTTCATAGAGCATTGTCTCTAACCAACTGGCCCTTAATAGCTAAAACCAAGTCAATGAGATTTTCTCATTCTACCACACTTCCCCAAGTTTTTGCTGCAGTCTTTGGCAAAAATTGGAGTCTGGACTGCACTAAATACTAGATTCTGGGAATAGTAATATATTTGGACTGACAACTAAAGGCGTTGAAGTTTTGCTTTTGTTTTGTTTCTAAGTTTCAAAGGTAAGAGGCCAATGTTAATACTTTGTATCCCAATAATTCTCCGAACTCTAAAATTAAAGCATACAAAATCCTACATCTGAGGTACTACAGGAACTACACCCATACAATGGAAGACAGACAAGGCTTCAAAAGAATCCAACTCTATTCAGGCATGGAAATGGCATACTTGTAGTTAAGACTGAACAAACTAAGACAATGGGAAATAATTTTTCTTTTTAGTTAAAATACAACCACAGGACAAGAAAATTTTATTTCTGACCTTAACTTCTTTGAACTTTAACATAAAAGATCAGGGGATGCAATCTGGAAACTTAATTCTTCTCTGGAAATTTGGTAATGAAAGGTGGTCTATATTAAGATTTGGAAACATCTCTTTGTTGTTAACACTGCAACATATTCATTTTAATTTATTCACTGCAGAACATGTAATAACCTTTTTATTGGACAATGAGGCTGGGTATAACTTAAAAATAGGGAAAAGAGAAAGGAGAGAATTTTCAGTCTTGGATATGTTATATTCTAGGTATTATTTTGACTACAGCATCTTGCAGACACATGTCACAGTCCAATGCTGGGAAAGTCTAAACTGTCCACCAGTATTTCAAGAAGATACACACAGGAACAAAGTACTGGTATTAGGAACGTGGTCTCATGAGGGTGGCAGTATTCATTTTCTCCTCTAAAGAGGCCAGTCACATTTTTAAAATAATAAAAGTCTTAATGGGTCTATTGGGTAGAGAATAAAAAGCTAGGGCATGTTGAGGAGGAGCTTCATGTCCCTGTATTCCTGTTTCCACATGAGAGCACTTTATGAGAACTAACACTCCTATTTCTTTCATATTACTAATGATTCTTCCTCATAGAAAGTGATTATTGAATCTAAGGAAAAATAATGGGCATGTGAGGATTAACTCTTTCAAGACTCAATTTTCAGATCTTTCTGGCTAAATTCTGATCTTCACGTGGAAACTGAAAGCTATCCAGCATGTGTGGTTACATATTCCAAACAACTTGTCAATAATATAGATAACATTTGGTTTCCCATTATTCTACTTCAGTGTGCTATTTCCTCCATTGACATTGAATACATAAAAGGAAAAATGAATATTCTTTAAATTGTCTTCTTAAACTGGCATCACTAAACTTCACAGTAACTTACGTCTCTTCTTCAGCTTTCATTTGGAAGGCATCTTCTAACCAATCTAATAATTTATGTGTAAACTCACTCACGTCTTGCTGTGAAAAGAAAAAGAAATCTTATTTATATTTGTGCCTACTCATAAAAATAGTAAATGCTGCAATAAAAATCTATAGTAAGTCATTCAAATGTATAATTACTCAACTCTCCACTAAGGTATTACATCAAATGTTTCACATTAAATACAAGAAATTTTTATAACTTAAATCAAAGTATGAAATCAATATTTGATAAAAACAAGCACTATATATTGAGAATCACTGTTACTGGGTTTCATTTTAAGGAAAAAATCAAAATTCAAACTCACAAAAAATATATTATTAGCTTCCAAAAGAGAGCTCTATAATGAATCTTTATAAAATACAGGACTCTCATTGCCAAAGGGTTATTCATTTTTTATCAAATATTATTGACTTCTCTCTTAGAAGGAAGGAAAGTGCTTTTTGACAGTTAATTTATTTTTAAAATCAAAGTCACATGTAACAGTTTTAGACATATCTATTTTTATTAGGACATCTGTTAACCTGGAAAGATTGAGTCCAACCAATTACTAATTCCTCAACTGTTGAGCCCTTTGTCAAGGAGAATTGTACCATCATTCCATGACCCTCCAAATGATATTCCATTCAGAACCAGCACACATATCAACCTTTTACCTTCCTTCCTTTGGTTCTTGCTCCTGTAACATAGTATTAAAATAGGGATAGCGTGATGGAAGTTGTATTTCTCAGCTATCATATTCTACTAGAAATATGAGTTGGAACATAAAAGTGATTCCATTTAAAACATAGAGAAAAAAATGTCAACCCTGTGACTGCCCAAAGACAGTCATGAACTAGCATAATAATTTTCCTTTACTTATCAAAATAGCCCCAAGTATAAAACTAACTCATCATCATATATTTTCCAGCTGGAATTTTGCAGAAGAGCATCTGAGCCAACCAATTCACCTTAGAAATGTTGAACCTGAGATCTAGGCAATTTATATAAAATTGCTCCCAAGTCATATAGTTAAATAATACTAAACTCAGCACAAAAGTCCAGTTATAAACATCCATACTACCTGTAGTGAGTTGAATAGAGGCTCCCAAAATATATGTACACCCAGAAGCTAAGAATGTGACCTTATTTGGAATAAGAGTCTTTGCAGATATAATTAAAATAAGGATCTCAAGAAATGATTATTCTGGATTAGGATGGGCTCTAAATTCAATGATAAAAGACAGAAAAGGAAAAGACACACAGACACACAGGGAAGAAGGCCATATGATGATGGAAGCAGAAACTAGAGTTATGCTGCCATAAGCCAAGGAACTCTAAGAGCCACCAGAAGCTGGAAGGGCAAGGAGCCCAAGAGCCATCAGATGGAGTATGATCCTGCTGACACACTGATTTCAGACTTCTGGACTCCTGACCTGTGAGAGAATAAATTTCTGCCATTTTTAAGCCATCCAGTTTTTGGCAATTTGTGATAGCAGTTCTAGAAAATGAATACACTACCTTGAAACAACTTTCCATATTATCTTTAACTTTACTGGTAAGAAATGAGAAGTTTTCATAGTTTCTTACAATATTCCTCAGAAGTAATACCCTCTCTTCTTTAACAATTAATATAAAATGTACACTTATAAACTAAAAATTCTACTTTTATTAAGAAAAAA
Source organism: Chaetophractus vellerosus (assembly GCA_004027955.1). Classification (NCBI taxonomy): domain Eukaryota; kingdom Metazoa; phylum Chordata; class Mammalia; order Cingulata; family Chlamyphoridae; genus Chaetophractus; species Chaetophractus vellerosus. Next base: position 17,392 of record PVKH010001058.1, on the reverse strand, counting down.
AAGTGAGGTCTTTATTAAATCATTTTAATTTTGAACTAAAACAATTAAACATACGATGAATTTTGACAAAATTACATATTAAAGGGTATCAGAGACACTTGCATATTTCAAAAATTATATATTTAAAAGAGGAAGTATATTAAACATAGCTTAAATTCACATATTTTAAAAATATTGATGCTTACTTCATGTATAGATTTGTTCTACTATGTCACTAAGTGTCTGGAGAATAGAAGAGAATCCAGCCTACATCAACCTGAATTGATGTGCATTCTACTTTAAAAGACCCCTAGAGAAATAAACAGTTTAATAAGAAAACTAATTAGTGTCTACAATGCTAGCCCAAAGCAAAGGCATTTACATTGTGGTATTAAGGAATAAATAACAGCATAACAGTTTGCTGTCTCCTTTTCTACTCTAATTTAAACTGAAAAATTCTACCCATGTATATGTATGGCTCCTAATGAACTTTGTACTGCCTTATCTTTAAAGATGGAAAGACACTCAAAGATCAAAATATCACCAGGTATTTGTGAAAAGCCTCCAACATGAAAGAGAGAAATCAATAAACACACACGCGCGCGCACACACAATGATTCCCAGAGAAAAGATAAGTCAGGAAACATAAGTGATTGATTTTTATTTAATTGTATTCTCAGAGTCACTGCAGAGATACTACATACACTAAAAAAAGAACATAATGCTATAGGAAAAAAATATAAAAAGACACTTAGAACCAGAAGGTATACATTAAAATAATAATGTGATTGCTGAAATAAAACATTAAACAGAAGGGCTGGAAAATAAAATGAAAGCAATCTCCCAGGAAACATACGCAAAAAATGTTTTTAATACAGAAAATAAGAGCAAAAGATCAGAGAAATAGGATAAAAACAAAAAGCACAATAGAGAAAAGAGGCGAAATTTTTAGAAGAAATATTCTCTGAGCCACCGGAAAAATAATAAAACATAATACAAGAAGAAATAAGTTTTGAGTAACTACAAATGGTCTTAACACACCTATCAACAACAACAAAAAAAAGATTTCAACATTGGCTTTTAACTAAACCCCAACTCTATACTGTATACAAAAGATATACCTAAAATGCAGTGATTCAAAAAGGCTAGAAAAGGAGGGGGTGGGAGGAAGCAAAAGGTGGAAATACACCAGAAAAACTAGATATAATAAAATAGCTGACTGTTCTATCAGACAAAAGGACAATCAATGCTAAAATCGTAATTCACAGTGAAGATTAAACAGTTATGAATATCTATGTACCAAACAACACAGATAACAACTATATCCAAAAACTACAGGAGGATATAAAAAGAAATAGATAGAACCATTAACCAGTCTCATAAAAGATAGGAAAGTGGACAAGAAAATAAGTAAATACATTAATCAGGATGAGGATAAGGTAGATCCCATAAATCTATATGGAACACTGTACTCTAATAGCTTCTCAAGAACACACTTACATTCATAAAAACTGGCCATATAGTAAGGCTGTCCAAATCAGAAAAGTCCATTAGTTAGAAATATTCTGACATTCTCTAATCATAATGCAATATAATTGGAATTTTAAAGAAAATAAATATTTAAAAGCCCTTCCACCTAGAGATTAGAAAACTTTTAAACAGCTCTTGAAAGGGAAAATTCAAACAGAAATTATAGCATTTCAGAAGAATGATACAACATTTGAAAACTGTTATCAGAAGAAAACAGTTAGTTTTTAAAAACTTATAGAAATAAAAATAAAAGAATGAAAATGAGTTAATTAAATTCTCGATCCCCAAACTAGAAAAAGAATAAAGAAAATCAAAAGAAAGCACAAAGACAGCAGAATGAAGGAAATAAAGATAACAGCAATAATTAATGAGGTAGAGAATAGAAAAGCAGTATACCAAATTATTAAATAAAAATCCTAGTTCCTTGAATAAAAGCAACCAAACAGACAAATCACCAGCTAAGTTAATCAAGGAAAAAAAATGGAAAAATACAAATACTGCATATAAAATGAAAGACAATAATTGGAAAATAACTACTAATTCCAAGTAAATTAAAACCTCATGATGGGAATTTTTAGTAATGAAAGGTGGTAAGGATACTGTGATATGGGAAATGTCATTAATCCCACTGAATGGTGTGCTTGGGAGTGGTTGCGATGGGAAAATTCATGTTTATATATGTTCCCATGATTAAAAAATAATAAGAAGAAAAGCAACTAAAGAGACTATGGTGATAAATGCAATACATGATCATAGATGGGACCTAGCAATGGAGGAGAAAAGGCTCAAAGGGACATTATTGGGATATATGGAAAAAATGGAATTTAGACTGTAAGCTTTATATCAATGATAAATTTCTTGAACTTGATAACTACACTTAAGGATGTTACCTAAATAAATAAATATCCTTGGTTCTTAGGAAAAGTACTTATCAGTATAAAGTATTTCAGGAGCATGATGTATACAACCAAACTCAAGTGTTCAGAAAAGAGATCAACAGATAAAGAACTAGAAAAATAGATATATAAATAGAATGAAACAGCAAGTGTGGCAAAATGTTAAAACTGGTCGATCTGGATATCTGGAGGTAGGGATATTCTGGAGTTCTCTGTATGGGGTTTATATTATTTTTTATAACTCTTCTGTAAATTTCAAAGTATTTCAAAATAAAAGATTAAAAAAATTTTTTAAAAACCCTCATGAGACTACTTTGAACATTTGTATCAAAAAACTGAAAACATAGCATATGGATAATTTCTTAGTCCTAAAGATATTTCCACAGAATAGAGTTATCAGGGAGCACCACCCAGGGAGCGGGTGTAGCTCAGTGGCTGAGTGCCTGCTTTCCAAGTATGAGGTCCCAGGATCATTTCCCGGTACCTCCTTAAAAAAAAAAGAAAGAAAAAAAAGAGCATCACCCACCATCCTCCCACGGACACACACAAAAAAGCACCATTATCAGATGGTTTCACAAACATTCTACCAAATGTCTAGGGACTGGATATACCCAATACTATATAAATTGCTTCAGGGCATAGAAAATGAAGAACTTGCAAATCCTTTTGATGAAACAAGCACAACATTAAAATATAAATCTGAAAAAGATAACATGCAAAAAAGAAAATTACAAATCAATATCACTGCTGAGTATTTAGCAAAAAGTAAAGAAAGCCAGAATACAAAATCTCATTGAAGAAACTAATACACCATGATCAAGCAAGTGAGATTTGTAACAGGAGTACAGGGTGGTTCAAAACTAAGAAATGTCTTAATGTAATTATTCATAATGGATATAAGGAGAAAATTCATGATTATTTCCATAAATGCTGAAAAAAACTGAAAAATTATACCTATTCCTAATAAAAACTCTCAAGGATATAGGAAAGAATGGATACTTCTTTAATACATACACACATCTTTACTTAATGAGGATCACTAAAGGCACTGCTACTAAGGTTAGGACCAAGGCAAGAATACCCACTATCTCACCACTAGTTAACTTTGTATTGGACATATGAGACAATTCTGTTAAATGAGAAAACCATTAAGGCACTAGAATTAGAAAAGACAAGAAACTATCTTTAAAGACAACATAAACATGTACCTGGAAAACCCTAGAGAACCAATACTAAAACTCAATAAAAGAATTAAACAACAGGTAGCAGAATAGAAAATTAATGTGAAAATATAAAGTCTTCATATATTCAAATAATAACCAGTTAAAGAATAAAATGACAGAGCAAAGCTCATTTACAATTGCAGCCCAAAAGACAAAATAGTTAAGATTAAACTTAACAAGAAATGTTCATAATTTATATAAAGAAAACTATAAAATACCCCTTAAAAACCCGAAAGTCATAGAAGAATGGAAAGACTTCTCTTATTCTTCGTTAAGATATCTAAACATCATCAAGATACTAGTTTTCCCTAAGTTAACTAATAAATTTAATGCAATTCCAATAAAGATTTCTACAAGATTCATTTGGAATTAGACAAGGTAACACAAAAGTTCATACAGATAAATAAGTGAGCATATAGACCTAAGAAAATATAAAACGGAAGACCTAAAAGCAAAAATTGCCCTCAACAAGATATTAAATTGTATTACCAAGCCCATATAGTTTTTAAAAAAGTATGTTATTGGCACACAATTGATAAAGAGACCAATGAACCAGAATAAAAAGTTCAGAAATTATCTAACTATAAATCTAGTTTAGAAATAAGCTTGCATTTTAACTAACCAGGACAGAAATGAATTTAAAGATTGTAGGGCAAGTGGATAACCATTTGGAAAAATGATAAAATTCTCTCGCCATCCACAGAATAAACTCCAAATGAATCAGATAACTAAATGTAAATATGAAACCATATATTTATAAGATGATAATATGGTGGAATTCCTTTACAATCTGGAATAGGGTTTCCTGCTATGACTCAAATTCCAAATGCAATAAAAGAAAAGACTCAAAATGAGAGAGGGAGTGAGAGAGTGGATAGAGGTGCAAGCAAACAGGCAGCTAGACTAGAGAAGAGAGTTCTCTTCCTCAGAGTGGAAGGTCAAATAATAAATCTGGAGGAAATGACTGGCTGGGAAACAAAAAATCACCAGTTTGCAATTAAGGTCAAGAATGGTTAAGCAAGAATCATCAATGAATACTAAATCTAGATGGGAAAGATTAATGAGGATGAGGATGTTTAAGTCTTTAAACTGTCTCTTCCAAAAGACTGTTTATTAGTTCCAAAGGGAAAATAATAATTATACAGTAGAGAAACCAGAAAATACCTTGACCAGAAGATCTAAATTAAAAACGCCAATGAGGAACAGAAAGACATCACACACCTTTGCATGTAATAACTTGAGAAGGAAGCATCATTACTCATGCAGTATTTGAGAATGAGTAACCTGAGTTTAATTATGAGGAAACATTAGAGAAGTCAAAATTGAGGGATATTCTTAAGAAAGGTCGTATAATGAAAGACAAAGACTGTTCCAGATTTAAAAATACTTTTTTAAAGAGATGTGGCAACTAGATACAATGCCTGACTCTGGACAAGTTTCTGTATAGAAGGGGGAAAAATGCTATCATGGGCAAAATGGGAACTGACAAAACTAGAATATGGACTGAATACTAGATAAACGGATTCTATCAATGCTAAATTTCTAAATACTATCAATGCTAAATTATATAATATTTATGTAAGAAAATGTCTTTTAAATGTCTTCACAGAAAAAGCACCAGGAGGACAGTGGCAGAATCAGACATCTTTCAATGTCGTCCTCCAGAAACCCTTTCCACACATACACAAAATAGAGATACATTCAAGTACTATAAAAACTACACTGCAAGTGCCTTTTGAACCTCTTCTGAAACAAGTTTTATATTCTGCCCATTACCTCTTCACTGTCATCTTTTCCAACACTGTTGCTATTATTCTCTACTTTCTTCCTTCCTCTTCTCTGCTTTCCATAATTTCTTTGACTTCTCAAACGGATTGCTTTATAGACATTTTCTATTTTTATAAGAAGAGTCCTAATATTCTTTTTTAGAAATGGATAAAAACCTACCACAATAGTACTAAATAAAGAATGGAAAATAAAAGAAGCAATAACAAAATTAATGTCTTTCAGAAACCTTTTCTGAGTTATTAACGAGAAATATTCCCTGCCAGCAAAAAATTCATATTAAAAGCATATTTTCTATTTACTATATTTGACATTGGGTTATCATACGTTTGTGAAGATTTTTAATTACATATTTGTAAACATTTATAATTTTATCAATTGTTTTCACTTAACTTCAATCATAACTTATCTTAACACTTCTAACATTATTATTCCTTTTTTATTAACTTAAAAATATGTATTTTAATTTAAAAGTAAGTCTTTTAAGTGGCTCCAGGTTATTTTTAATAAGGCTGAATAACCAAATCTTAAGTTATCATGTATCCATGGAAAAGCTGCTTAAAGAGGGATCGGATTAAGTAAAAATAAAAATGTTAATAATAAAGTACAACAATGCTACCTGCTGTGAGTCATTTGATTTGAAAGCATCCTTAAGAATTTCAACGGCTCTTGATGGATCAACATATTTTCTTTTGGTACCAACAAGGAGTGCAAATAGATATCTAAGCTCACGCATAAAAGGCAAATTCCGATGCTCCTATTAAAAACAAACAAAAAAGTCTTAAATGAAGATTAACAAAATCTTCACTGGTAAACAGATATTTTTAAATTAACCAAAACTTACACTAACTGATGATGATTAGGGAGGTGCCCAACACTCTTCTATTTAAGTAAAGAACAGGATCTGATTTAGAGTCATCTAGGAGACTCAAGGACAGCAGAGAACTTAACAAAAGCGCAAAGAATTTAACTAGTAGGACAAGGCTCACAATTCAGCACAAAGGCCACATATTCACAGCAAACCATGAAGAACTTTTGTTCATGTCTTTTCAGCTAGGAATATCGTCCTTACTCAAGTTTATTATAATCCTTCCTATCAGCAAGGACCAGCTGCTGTTGCTGAAAGCAACAGTAACAGCCAACATTCAATGAGTGTTTACTATGTGCCAGGCACTGTTATAAAGTGCTATTCCTCAAAAATTCCATTTTAGCAAAAATTCCTCCTTCTCCATGAATCCAGACCCCTCAAGTCACTGATGCCTTTAAACTCCACACCTACTGATATAATAAGCCTTTCATTCAGCAATGAATCATCAACTGCCTCTACCTTGTGATGATCCTTAGACTAATATATCATCCTCCTACTTTTCCTGTGAAATCTTAACTTTTGTTTCTCAGTAAGGCTGTAAGCTTCTCAGACACAAGAACTTCTTTATCTCTTCCACAACTTCTTGCTACACAAAGCAGTCAATCAATTCTTATGGGTTGATTATAACAAACCCTCCAGAATAAACAAAACCACCCATGTTATCACAAACAATTTCTCTTAAAACATATCTTTCACAGGAATTACACTGAAAATGTAATATTTAGTTCTTACAATAACAATTTTAACAGATAAAGTTTATAAATACTATTCAAATATGAGGAAAAAATTCCAAGTTTACACAGTTGACATTATCAACATTATAAAATTATGGGGTGTGTACATATGTGTGTATGTGTGTGCAGCTGCCGCCCAGAAAAATATAATGAATACAGAAATAGTTGCTGCTCAGAACAATATAATCAAACAAGAGTCCTAAGAAATAGATGGAATAGAATAAAATTAGTTCCAAATACATGGCATTTGATCTAAAAAACTACGTACCATTACAGTAATCACAAAATACACTGACTCTGATGTAAAAATGCTAAGTTATAAAAATCATAGGTTTTATTTAAGTATAATAAATTCCATCACCAATGTGAACATCTAAAATGTAAAATAAATTTCAATGAGAGAGAATTTCTCTGATACTTCCTTCTTCCCCAACTGCCCGATGTAAATGTGTTTTAAAAGTAAATACAAGGAATTTCAATGCACAAAATAATTTACAAAAATACTGTTAAGTTCTTGAGATGAATTTCGTTTATCACTGCACTTCAATCAGTGCACTTTTTCAGGCATTCCTTGCCAAGTAACACAGATGAAAGTAATGACTTCTGAAAATTAAGTAAAATTCTGCTGAGAAGCATAGGAAAAAAGTGAAATACTTTAATATATGAAACATTTTTATTCTCAGCCAATTCCTGTGGGTAGAAAATTTTTTGAACTTCAAAAAACAAATGTAAATGATATTAAAAACAGCTACTGCATTAGACTAAATTATGAAAATACATGACACATAAAAACTGTTGGAACGCTACTTTCTATTTTTTAAAATACCTTTATCAAGGTATAACTGTTATACAATAAATGGTACATTTCTGAAATAAAAATTTTTTAAGCTTCACACATGTATGCATTCATGAAGGCATCACCCCAATCAAGATAATGTACATTATCCATCGCCCCCTAAAAGTTTCTTTAGCCTTCATTCCCTCCCCTCACCATCTCCAGGCAACCACAGTCATTTTACATTTTCTAGAAATTTATATAAATTGGATGGTACACAATGTACTCCTTTTAGTCTGGTTTCTTGCAACAAGCATATTATTGTGTATTGATCACTGTTTTTCACTGCTAAGCAGTATTCCCTTCTGTGGATATACCACAACTTGTTTATCCATTAATATGCTCTAGTTGCTGTGGATAATGGTATGCATATCTTTTTGTGGACACGAGTTTTCATTTCTCTAGGGTAAAAACCTAGATGGGAATGGCTGGGTCATGTGGTATATTTTTTACAATCTATTTTCCAAAGTTGTTATACCATTTAATATACCCACCACCAGATAACTGTGTTTTTTACAAATTGAAGATTTGTGGCAACCCTTCATTGAGCAAGTCTATCAGTGTCATTTTTCCAACAGCATGTGCTCACTTTGTGTCACATTTTAATTAAAGTAAATACATTGCTTTTTTAAAGACATAATGCTATTGCACACTTAATAGACTACAATATAATATAAATGTAACTTTTACATGCACTGGGAAACAAAAGAACTTGTGTGACTCACTTTATTGTGGTGGTTGGAACCAAACACAATATCTCTGAGGTATGCCTGTATTTATCATGTGCATATCTTCTTTGGTAAAGTGACTGTTTGAATCTTTTCTCCAAAACAGTAATGGGTTTTTATATTCTTGAGTTTTATGAATTCTGTGTGTATTCTAGATTCAATTCCTCTGTCTGATATATACTCTATAAACATTTTTCTTTCAGTTTGTGGCTTTCCTTTTCATTTTGTATGAGTTTTTAAAGACTAAAAGTTTTTAATTTTGTAAGTTCAATTTGTCAATTTATTCTTTTATGATTACCGCCCTTTTTTTCTATTTTTGAAATCTTTACTCAACCCAAGAACACTAAAATTTTCTCCTAAGTTTTCTTCAAGAACTTTTATAATTTCAGTTCCTACTTTTAGGTGTATAGTTCATTATGAATAAAGTTTTCTTATATAGTATCTTATATAGTAAGGGTTGAGGTTTATTTTTCTGCATATGGCACCATTAGCTGAAAAGACCTTCCCTTTTGAACTGTCTTGGCAACTCTGATCAAAGTCAATTCACCTTATAATGTGTAGGCGTATTTCTGGACTCTACCCTATTCCATTGATCTATAAAACTATCTTTTCACCAATAACACAGTGTCTTAATCACTGTGGCCTTATAATTAATTCTCCCAAAATTTTTATTCTTTTTAAAACTGTTCTGGCTATTCTACATCCTTTAAATTTCCACATAAATTTTAGAGTCAGTTTGCCAATTTCTATTTTTAAAAAAACCACTGAGATTGCATTCAATCTATAGATTAATTGGTGACAACTGACATCTTAACAGTACTGAATCTATTGACCCATGTCTAGGTTATCCCTAAGTATCCCACTTTTCATGCTGTTGCATATGAGTAATTTTAAATTTAAATTTTCAGTTGTATGTTGCTAATATTTAGAAAGAACTTATTATTGTGTATAATAATTCAGGAAATCTTACTAACTCATTTCTTGGTTCTAGTAGGTTCTTTGGTAGAGGTCTTAGGATTTTCTACATAGACAACCAAGTCATCTATAAATTAACAATTTTATTTCTTCCTTTCTAATCTGCATTATTCTTATTTCTTTTTTTTTTTTTTTTTTGCCTTAAGGCACTGGCTAATAACTCCAGTCTAACATATAATAGAAATGGTAAGGGTTGATATTCTTGCTTGTTCTTGATCTTTGGGGAAACGCATTCAAACTTTCACCATTAAGTAATATGTTAGTTGTAAATTTTTGATGAATGCCCTTTATCAGAATAAGGAAGTCCCTTTCTATTTCTAATTTCTGAGAGATTTTACCATTAAATAGATGTCAAATTTTTTTTTTTTTTTTGAGGTACCAGGAGCCAGGTCTTGAACCTGGGGACCTGTATATAGGAAGCTGGTGCTTAACCACTGAGCCACGTCAGCTTCCCTGAGTTGGTTTTATTGTTTGTTTTGCTTGTTGTTTTGTTTTTGCTTTTTCAGGAGACACTAGGAACTGAACCCGGGACCTCACATGAGGGAGGCAGGAGCTCATCCACTCCCAGATGCTGACTTTTGCCAAATCCTTTTACTTCATCTATTGAGATGATCATGTTTATTCTTCTTTTTAATCTACTAACATGAGGAATTGTGCTGATCGATTTTTCAATGCTAAGCCAATCTTTCAATCCTCAATAAACCCCACTTGTCCATAATATATTATCCTTTATATATATTTATATTTCCTGGATTCAAATTGCCAAAATTTTGCTTAAAAGTTTTACTTCTACATCCATGAGGAATATCAGTTTTTGGTTTTCTTTTTGTGGAATATCTTTTTCCACTTTTGGGGTCAGGGAAATGCTGGGCTAATAAAAGTAATTTGGAAGTTTTATCTCTCCAGTTTTCTAGAAAAACGAATAGCACATCAGTATTATTTCCTCCCTAAATATTTGGTATAATTCACCAGTAGAGCTATCTGTGCCGGTGAATTTTCTGGTATGAAGGCTTTTAACTAAAAATTGAAAATTTTAGTATAATACAGGGCTGCTGAGGTTATCTATTTCTTCATCAGTGAGCTTAGGTAGTATATGGCTTTCAAGATATCAGTCCATTGTTAACAGTATTCTCTTATTCTCTATTGGCACATTCTCTCTTGTCCTATTACCCTATTTTATTGTCTATAGGATATTAGTGATGTCTCCCTCTTATTCCTTATATTAGTAGGTCACATCTTTTCTCTTTTTATCTGGGTTAGTCTAGCTAGAAGTTTAACAATCTTACTGGTCTTTTTAAGGAAGTAACTTATTGCTTTTCTGGTTTCTATTTCATTGATTTCTACTCTTTTTTTTCCCTTCTGCTTTGAGATTAACATGCTTTTTCTCTATTTTTTTAACTTCTTTATGTGAAAGCTCAGGTCTCTGCTTTGAAACTTTTCTTTTCTAATAAAGTTTTTAGTTCATATGTTTCCCACTAAGCTCTCCTTTAATGGACCCCACTGATTTCTGTAGGTTATATTTTAATTTTTATTCAGCTTAGGATAGTCTGCAATTTCCCTTTTGATATATTCTCTGCCCCATGGGTTATTTTGTCTCCAAATATTGGGGGATTGTCTAGATATCTTTCTGTTGTTGGTTTCTAACTTAACTGCATTGTGGTCAGAAAATATACTTTGTATGATATGAATTTCTTAAAATTTATTGAGGCTTGTTTTACAACCTAGATTATAGCTTACCTTTAGTACATACTCATGCGTACCTGAAAAGAATGTGTATTATACCAATATGGGCTGTAGTGTTTTATAAATGGCAATTAGGTCCAACTGGTATACAGCATTGTTCAAATCTTCTATATCCTTATTGATTTTCTGCCTACATGTTTTATTGATTGAGGGGTGCTAAAATTCCTGCCATTGTGAATTTGCATTCTCTTTCTTTTATTTCCATCAGTTTTTGCATCATGTATTTTGAAACTGTTATTGGGACACAACATTTTCAGACTATAATGTTTCTTTGATGAACTGACCCATCCATCATTGTGAAATTACCTTCATTATTCCCGACAAAATTCTTTGTTCTTAAATGTACTGAGAGCATAATAGACTCCACAGCTTTATTTTTCATTAGCATTAGAGAAAAGCATATTTCTTTTACATTAAAAAATTTTAAGCTATTTGTGTCCTTATACTTAGATTTCTTCTAGGCATCATAGTGGGACCTTGTTTGTAATTTTATTTTTCACCCAGTATGACAATCTCTGCCTTTTAAAAGGACTGTGATTTTCTATATTTACACTTATGTCAATTAAATCTACAATGTACTATTGTGAAGCTCTTATACTTCATGTGCTATAATGCTCTTAAACAACATATAAATTTCTTCAGGTATTTTTGTTGTTTTGTTCCAGGACAATAGTGTGATATTCACACAGTCCCTTCTCATACGCCTTTCATTTCTGAGTTGCAGAAATTGGGAAAAATATTGATGTTTGGAAAATATCACTCTAAATCAAGACTTTATAAATAATAGAACGTTATGATTAATAAGACTAGCTATTCGTGTGGCAAACTATTCCTTTGAATATTATGAGCTTATGCATCTTTGTTTCTTCAAAATTTAATTTGTATGTTTGCCAATAGTTTGTTACTTTTTCAGGCCAAAAGAGAACTGGCAAGAAGAGAATGATTATGGTGAGAAACTATACGTAAATTTCTAGTAATCTCACAATTATCTTAAGATACTGAAGTGGCAAACTGTTCAAATAAATATATATATAATTAGTTCCAACTTCTAGAAGCAATAATCAAGTTACTTAAAATTGATTTTTTTCTATTACTCATTATGTATATAATATTTGTGGCAACCATTAATTTCAGATTAAAAAAGAAACAAAAAATCCCTGCTTAGCAGCACATGCAAATGACAATACTGTATTTGATCAAAAGTGATGCCCCCAGTGTATTCTGTATCTTAACATAATAGTATTCAAGCTCAATGTAACAATAAATACTAGGAGTTGGAGTTAACTTTAGCATTAAATTTATTAGTAAATAATAAGTGAGAAAAGTCACATAAACACCTTCTTAAAAAGCTATCTCTTCTATCACCTCAAGTGAACGTAGCACCATTCAGTGGCTGATAATCATCTATAAAACTTACATTATTTACTTAAAAGATATTAAGTTATAGTGTGTAGTGCTGTCAACATGTCAAATTAAAGAACAACCTAATCTGAGGACTAACCACATATAAAAACACTCAGTATTCTTCTAAATAAATGTCATTTTCAGAATGTAAAAGGAGAGATAATTTTAATGCCTTAAATTAAAAGGACCTTGAAGACAGCTCTTCCAATGCAAGAAAGAAGCTGCCTTAGAAAAGTACTAAACATAGGAATTACACATTTCTCTCTTATTCAGCTTGGCATTTTCATGACTCCAAAACTAGACACGGTATATAAGCATGAGCATCACGGTTATTTTAAAAATAAGATTATTAAACTAATTTGGTCTTAGTCAACCCTTTGAAGACTAAATTAAAACCAAGAACCATTAAAGTAAAGATCAAGACACATAAATACATAATTGGAAATAATAATTCTAAATAATGTCATGTAAATTATAAATAATTTTAACTGAGACAATGAAAGGGAGAACTGTTGATATTAACTAATTGCAATAATGGGAGAACATTCCATGTACAAATTGTAAAGACTGAAAGGGCTTTGCTTAATTACTAAGGTGTGGAGGGGGTTAGGGGAGAGGAAAGTAGTTGTCAGGTGATCTTAGTTCCCTCTTGAACATGGGTTATTAATCATATTGATGCTTTATAGCCAAAGATTTCCTGAAAAGTCAGTTATAAATCAAGTTACATTCTCACTGGTTTGCACTATAAATATTTCATGTGTTTGAAGAGAGAAGGGTTTTAAAAATTAATACTAAGAGAAAAATACAATTTAATAATTTACCACTACAACTGACAATATATCACACAAAGTTCAACTCTTTACTGAAATTTAAAACTTTAACATTTTTGTCTTTGTAACCAGTCCACTTTTGGGCTACAGATTCTTTACATTAAGATAACCAAAGCCCTGCATTCAAGCCTATCATCTCCTAATTAATTTTTCTCCATTAACTAGACTTTCTGCAAGTAAATCAGTTCCAATTTTTAAATGCTAATATAAATAAAATAATAGTTAGCAATAGGTAATTCTAGTATTTCCAAAAGGCTAGGCATATGCTAGTCTAAACACATTTTTTTTTTTTACCTCACTTAGTCCTCAGAGCAACTCTAGGAAATAATTACTCTTATTATCTACAATACACAAGCGAGGAAACTGAGGTACAGAAAAATCAGGTCATTTGCTCTAGGTCCACAGTAAGAATCCACAAATCTGGCTTTGGTGCTAGGTTCTCTGTCATACTACATTGCCTAACAATATTAACTTATAATATAGAAGTCCTGTACTTACATTATAAAGATACCCAGTGCAAAACTTATCTTTTTAAAAGGCAGTTACCTCAGAAAAGATCTTGACTTGTAACCTATAGAGTTTATTGAGATTTACTGAGGCAAAAACAAAAAAAATTACTAAAGTACACACCAGAAATAGGAATAGGATAGGAAGTTACTGTAGTTGTTGAGATGAGTTAGTATTCAAATTTTGACATTAAATTTCAGATTAAATGAGGCAAAAGCCCAAAAGCAACAAATAAGTTTACCTTTTGGTTTCGGGGTAAATCTTGAGCATTTAATGGAGGCTTGTAATTCAGGACTAATCTTCTAAATTCCAAAAGATTGAATAAGGACTGAAAAAGAACAACAACAATTTAAGAAAGCCCATAGTAAAGTTCTTATAACATAATTTTAAAAGCATGACTTTTCTTTTTGACACCTTATACTGCTTCTACATAGAACTGTTGACACAAGGAGGCCTAGTTTCTTTCCCTGAAATTTTGATGTACTATTCTCAATCATTAGCAATATTTATCCTACCACGAAGCACAAAATTATAGATGGATAACATAAAAAAAACATACTATATTATTTAAATCTTCCTCTGATCTTTATATTACTATTGCCTTCACAAGCAATTTCCTCAAAATACAAAGCTGTGGCAGTTTGAAATTATTTTTGTGAATCCCCACCGCCCCCTTAAAAGAGAAAGATTGTTTGTAAACTGGTCTGTTCCTTTGGGTGACACAACACTCCATGACCACTTGAACACCTTCATATTCCATAGCAGCATACCCCAGGTGAAGCCCTTCCCACACATTCCCCCACCAACGCCCCGCACCAGTGATCCTCCCCTGCCACAAATGCGATTCTTCTGCAATCCAAAACCTCCCTAAAAACAAAGCCAAAAAAAATTTTTTTTAATTAAAAAATAAAAAAATGTGAAAGGTAAAACCATAAAGTTGATAGCAGGAAAATATTTTGTACTAGGAGGAAAATATTTTGTATTTGTAGGAAAGTATTTTGGTTTCTTATGATCTGAAGACTGTTTAATTAAACAATATGAACATGAAATAATTCATTTATTCATTTGCTTAACAAATATTTATTGTGCACCCACTATACTAGACACTAGGAATACAGATGGCATGGAATAAAATATATCAAATGTTCCTGCCCTCTCATGTGGATTACAATTTTGTGAAAACAATGAGTAGATAATATAAATCAGAAAGAATGCAAGTAAGATCAGAACCTTAGGAAAGCGGCAGCATGTAAAAGTTAGAGGAAAGGTAGATATGGGAAAGATAAAGTAGGAGTAGTACAGGAAGAGGAGAATATGAGGTCATGAAAGAAAAAGGAGTAAAGAAAGCAAAGGCCTTGAAACATGGCTGTGTATGAGCATAACTTGTGTAGCTTTGAAAAATACAGAATTCAGGAGCCTCTCAATAAAGATAAAGTACCACAAAAGATACTAATAAACATCAAACAATCACTGACAAATTTTCAAGAAGTACAGGATTAGTACAGAGTCAAATGTGCCCATACTTCAATAAGGTTAGGGTAGAAGATATCCTTTGGAATGGCAATTGAGAAGTCAGTTTTCTAGTAGAATAAAAGGAATAAGAATAACTGCAATGAGTATTGGAGAAATGGGATATAAGAAAGAGAGGCAAAGTTTGAGTATTCTTATTAAGAATTTAAATAGGAAAAAAAAATTGGAAAACTAGGAGAATCCCAATCCCACCTCCCTATGTTCTGAGGAACCAATGGAGAACATTTTCCTTCTCCCTAAACACTCATTAGAATTTCCTTCAGTGTGGGTCTCTCAGTGATGAATTATTGCCTCTACTTGACTGAAAGTATTTTTTCTTCATTTTTGAAAGGGAATTCTAGATGGGTGGTTATTTTTTTCGAGTACTTTAATGATATCAATGCTGCCAAGAAGTCAGTTTTTTTTAATGCTCCTTTATAGAGATGATATATTTTTTTCATTCTGGTAACATTAAAATTTTCCCTTTGTCTATAGTTGGGTTTTTTATCCTATTTTATTATGATGTGCTTTGATACAGTATTCTCTGTTTATCCTACTTGATTCCTAGTGCCTCCTGATTTTGTGACTTGATCTTACATTAGGTTTAGAATATTCTCAGTCATCTCTTCAAACACTGCTTTTGCCATATTTCCTTTTCTTCTCTCTGTCTCTGGAACTACAAATATACTATGTTAGTACTATTCACCATGTTCCAATATTTCTTAAATGCTTTTATCTGAACTTTATGGTTTTAGTAAGAAATGTCTTTTAGACTAACCCTCCATTTGATTAACTCTCTTTTCTTTTGTCTAACATGCTGGTAAATTCATCTACTGATTTCTTAATTTTAGTTATATTTTTCAGTTCTAAATTTTCCATTTTGTTCTTCTTTACAGATTTTAGTTTTCTGCCAAAATCTTCAATCTTGCTTTTTAATTCCTTGAGAATATTAATTATAGCCATTATAACTGATTATTCCATTATGTGGATTCCCTGTATATGTTTCTACTGCCTATCTTCTTATCTTAACTACTGGACACATTATATTTTGGTATGGCTGATTATAACTGAGTGTTAGACACAGAATGTGAAAAACTGTAGAAAAAATACAAAATTCTATATGATTTCATCTTCTACCAGAGAGAATTTACATTTCTTCCTGGCAAGCAGCTAGACTGGGGCTACTTGATACGCAATCCCAGATCACCTTAATCCAATCAACTACAAAATGATTTGGCTCTGGAATTCAGAAATTATGGAACCTGACATTTCCAGTTCTTACTTACTCTAAGGATCTCGTTCTTTAGAACTCTAACCGAAAATCTAAGGTATTTTCTAGGATCTACTCAACGGTCACTTCTGGAATTGCTTCAAGAAAAAAATCAACCCAAAATATCAAGTTTACTCTCTAGACATCCCTGTTCTCCCAGAGCTTAGGCTCAAAATCCCTCACTGCTTTGGGGCTCTGCGATGCCTAAAAAGTTGGCTTTGGTTTCATTTTGTTTTGTTTAGTTTGGGAAGTCTAGCAAAATATTACCAGGCAGATAACCTAAAGCAACCTAATCTGCTATTATGCACAGCAGATGGATTATTACAGCAAATCATAAACATTATTTTTTAAGTCTCAAATTCCCCATATCCTGAGTCACAGTTACAGTAGTACTGGTTGATATTATTCATTCAAAAGTAGTGGGAAAGAGTGATTTCCACTACTGCCTAAATTATGTTTGTGAATGATAAACATCAAATATAAGCATCCCTTGGGAGCAGATATGGCTCACGTGGTTGAGCACATAGGAGGTCCCAAGTTTGGTTCCCAGTGCCTCCTGAAAAAAAAAAAAAAAAA
>PVKH010001057.1:0-32469 GCA_004027955.1 Chaetophractus vellerosus | reverse complement strand
CCCAACAATTCTTTTTTGATAGTTAATCTTTTAGAGAAATTGCTTCAAATTTTACTTCCACCATTTTTTCCTCAGAAAGCATGATTTAAAAAATGTTCTGCGGGCCGACTGGATAGCCCAGGGGATAGGGCGTCGGCATACCACATGGGAGGCCCTGGGTTCGATTCCTGGGGACCTCTCCTAGCGGGTAGACCGCCTTGAGAATGGCAAGCCGCCATGGGCAGGCCAGAGCCGCCGTGGGAAAGGCAAAAAAGCTGCCATGGACAGGGCAAAAGCCGCCACGGGCAGGGAAGGTCGCCCGCGAATCGAGCGCAGCCAGCCACCCGCGAACTGAAAAGCCGGCCATGATGGAAGCAGAAGCTGCCCACAAGCGGGGAAAGCCGCGCCTGCGCAGTGACCAAGTCTCGGCGCGTCGCCGCAGCAGGGGGGAAGGGGAGATATATAATAAAATAAATAAATCTTTAAAAAAAAAAAAAAACACCAGTATTATAAAAAAAAAATGTTCTGCTTTGATTTATGAAAAAAATTTAAGGTATAGAAAATTTGAATATGTAGTATGCGTTTCCTCCTCTAAAGTCAATGACTGTTACTATTTTGTCATTTTGCTTTATTCATCTGCTGTATTGATTTTTTTTTTCAGAAAGCATTTGCAAGTAAGTGGCAGGTATCAGCCAGACCCAGTTTATGAACTACTGCAGGACTTATCATCCCTTCTTTTTCAGGCCTTAGCTCTTTGTCTTGTTTTATGACCAGAATAGACTCAGCAAAGGCGTATGCCTTTTTTGAGTTATAAAATTGTGGACACTGATGCTACCACTGCCCCTGCCTCTACCACAGACTTAAGAGTGGCAAAGCATAGGACCTTCAAAGATACTGCTGTGATGCTAACAGGCCAGACCACACCACAAAGATTCTGACTTACCATATGCTACTTAGTGGTCAGGTGCTACAACTTGGAAATTAGATGGAATTAAGGTTCATGGGATGGACAATGATCTCCTCCACCCCCCGTGTTCCCCACATGGACTGTTTCAAGATCCAGCTAATTTGCACAGCTTGTCTGGAGGTGGCCTGTGAAGCCAAGCAACCATTTGTGAAATCATAGCTCGCTCTCTTCCCCTGTCTCACTTCCTCATTCTTGACATGCCTCCTTTTCTGAAACTCCACATCTGCCCTAACTAAGCGTTAGCACTTAAGCTTTTTGTCTCAGGCTTGGTCTTCTAGGAAATTAGGGATAATGTGATTGGTACCAGGAACAGCACAGCCTTGGTGCAGAATTTTGGCGCTAGATTGCTTTCCAATATGAAGGCAATAGGGAACAAGATGCTGTAGGTAAGGGGACCAAAATACCACCTGACAATCAGTGACATCATGAAGAGGCAGATATGAAAAGCATATGGTGGGGGATAAAATAGCTCCTTATGTGATTGGTCAAACACAGTGATTACAAATATAGTATAGCAGTCTTTCTGATGGCAATGGAAATCTGAAAAAGACAGTGACAGATTTGGTAGCTGATTGCAACTTAAAGGTGCCTAGTGAAAGCACACAGAGGGCTTCTATGGCAACTTTCAAGGAGACTCTCATCTTCCTGTGGTCTTGTAACAGACTCCTGTCCTGTTTCTAGGCCCTAAAAGAGAATGCCAACTGAACGTGAGCCATCAAGTGGCCTTGAGAAGCAATTGATCCTGAGATGATTGTTATCAGACAATTGTATCACGTGTTTGGCAGAAATAGAAACAGCAACAAACCATTAAAAAATAGAAAGGGTACACGTGGGATCAGGCTAAGTCCAGTCCAGATGGTATAAAAACGTAGATGAATCAGTGATGAAGTTCCTATGCTACCTAATTACCTTGCTCCCAGAACCACATTCGCCTCTTGGAGTCATCTCTGTGATCAACCACAGAGGAGGGAAGGGCTTAAGCTTGCCTGCAGATGAATAGATATGGTTTGTCTGCAGTAGCCAGAAATAGGCTGCTGCTGTAATACAGTTCCATGCATGGATTGCCGTGGAGGGGAAATTCTTCAGGGTACAGAGATGGCTGTCCATTAATATATAGAGAGAGGGGGCCTGAGGTATAGAAAAGGACAATTCATTGTGATGAATGGTGGATGAAATTGTTCAGAAGCCTGGAAGAAACAAGACTAGGAGGCAAGAAAAAGGCTCTCTATGAAATCCATATATGATGGACTTTCAGAATTGGGGGTTATGTGTACAGATATTTTTGTCTCACTTTATTGACCACCGGATAAATTTAATCAAGGAGGCTCGCATAACCAGGCAGACAGGATGGCACATAATACGAATGTCAAATAGCTTCCCTTTTAGCCATCCAAGGATGGACAGTATGTTTCAGACACAGTTGAGCAACCCCCCCCCCCCGCCACCTCTGAGGTGATTTTGCACCCTGGATCCTCACTGTATCCCACAGAGCATTGCTTCAGATCAAAAGACTTGTGTAGCAAAAGATGTGCAACAATTAGACTCATAATCATGGGATTCACTGATTTTAACATTTCATCCCACAGCCTAGGGAGACCTGGCCTGCTAAAATGGTGGAATGTCCTAGTGTTGGTATAGCTAAGGTGCCTATCTCAGCAACACCTTATATATTTGTGGTAGTCCTACAGGCTGTGGTATATGCACTTAATCGATGGAAAATATATAGTACTAAGTTCTCAAAAACTAGAATACACTAGTTTGAGAACTAGTAGACATAAGATTGTTCCTTCTTATTCCCTGTCAATTGGTAATTGTCTTCTTTGAAATGTAGATCTGTCAGGTTAGAACCCGTAATTCTTTTGTAGGGGAGTACACTCCTCCCAAGCAACACAGTTAAGAATTTCACCAATTGAAAACTTTAACTACTAACTGACCACTTAGGGATTTTTGATGCCATTCAATTATCAATCACAAGACCATTGGCTAGGAAAATCAACTTTATTTTCATGAGAAACTGGTTGCCACTACAAAATCCACCAGGAAAGAATATGCTTGGGAACAAATAGATTTATTGGGACTGTTTAGTGATAAATATAAAAGTAATTAAAATACTGTGAATCAAACAAGGTAAAGCAATTAAGGGTACAGAATACTTAAAGATGTAATTCTAGATCACCATATCAGGTAAGCAACCAAGAATATCTGAAAAACTGACCAAGTGTAAGGAAAATCTAGGGTAGGAGATGGAGATGGAAGATGAAAAATATCAATTTTGCCCAGAACCAGCTTCGTTTTCTAGTATCCTTATCCAATCTGACTTTCAGAGATTACAAATGCCTCTCATCTTGAAGGACTGGACATTGTGATGGTGAAATTCATGTGGCAAATTGGCCAGGTTATGGTGTCCAGTTGATTGGTCAAGTAAGCCCTGCCCTGATTGTTACTGGGAAGATCTTTCATCAAATTAAATCATCAGTAAGTTGATTGTATCTGTGGCTGATTATATCTGAGGAGATTGCCTTCAACAATGAGAGATCTCATCCAATCAACTGAAGGCTTTAAAGGGAAAGTGATGATTTAAGCAATCAGAAGAGAGGATTTCCATCTCTACTTTAGTCATTCTGATTCTTCTAGGGAATTCATCAAAAACTTCCATTGTTGTACCCATCTTGCAGCCTGCCCTACGGAATTTGGACTTGCCCATTCTCAGAGTCACATATTTTTTACAATTCTTATAAAATATATCGTAATATTTACAGATATCCCTGGCCAGTTCTGTTTCCTTAGAGAATCCTGACTAATACAAACAAGTATCTCCCTTCGCAGACAACTGAGAGGATCTTGATGTCATAAAGATGTGGACACTATAAAAGATGCTAGTGGATCTTAGTGGCACAAGCAATGGGCCATACCTTACCAAAATTATATATCACTCCAGATTTGCTTGGATCCTTCCACTATCCCACAACTCTAGCTTGGCTGCTTGCCTTGCTTCCTGGCCAGAGTTGAACTCACAAGTTTCATTATTTTAGTAGCATTAAAGTCCAAGTCTATGTTCCTGACATTGTCTCCTTCACAGATCAAAGAACACCATGTATGGCATCTGCCATAAGAAATCTCTGTGGCCATGTCCTGGCTGAACTGGCCCCACATAAATTTTTGCTTCACTAGGAACTCTCTGATGGGACTGAGAGATGCAACTTGGGAAGTCAAGAGAGTTAATTCATGTGGGGTGGACTTTGACTAATATGATACAAGAAATAAAACAAAATAACAGGTAAATAGCAGGAAAAATGTCCAGAGGCACTTTTCCAGGAAAAAGTAAGTAGTTTTCCTACTACTTTCCAAGAAAATAGTTTCATAAAGCTACTTTGATAATGCTCCATAAAGCAGATTAACCAGTTGTGTTTATTGTGAAGCTGTGACTCAAATCATTAAAGCATTCCTTTGAATTTGCTTGTCCTCCCTACCTCATTCCCATTTTTCCTCATGCTATCTTCTCTGGGATTGTACCCCCAATAAAACATAGCTCATAACAATTTGTCCCAGTTCTTGTTTTCTAGGGAATATGGATGAAGAAATGATATTATGATTAAAATGAAGATGGTTTTCTGTATAACCACAATACCATGATCACAACTTAAAAGGTTAATTGCTATTTCATAATATATTTGCACATCTTTTAGGATATAATTTTTAGCTATTCATTTTGAATCAGAAGAAAACCAAGATTCAGATATTGCAGTTGGTTATTTATGCTTATCAGTTTCTTATAATCTTAACAACCTCTCCCTTCTTTTTCATGACTTTGATTTTTGGATGTCTAAGCTAGTATTGTGGATTGATTCCTTATGGCATCATTTAACTTGTTCCTATGTCCTCCTTTGAGTAAGGGAACCTAAATATGCAAATGGTTTCCAGAAGTGTTGGGATATACTGAATTTTAATCTGAGACAACTAAACCAGCAGTTGCTGTCTAAATTTCTGCAAATCATTCATTACATTTGTTTGAAGAACTCTTCAGTTTTTGACTCTTGCATAGGTTCACTTACAGGAAATAGACAAATTTTTATAAAGTCATTATTTCTCTGATATTCTTTCACACTGGTTACTCTTGCCTTTACAATGTATGAGGACTTTAATTCTGTAGTAATTCCTGTTTTTCATGGCCAGTTTACTCTATCTTTCACTGTAGTAAACTCTGGGAAAATTTGAGGCAGTACTCTTTTTACCTCTGCTGTCTTTATTGATTAATATACTTTTATCAACTTCCTATGTTGCCGAAATGCACTGAAACTTTTTTATGTTGATACATCAACTTCTATTGTCTTCATTATTTGGGTTAATAACTTAATTTTTAAAAGATATTATAATAGCCTTATTAAGCTATAATTTATTTATCATGCAATTCCCTACTCATTTATTTTTAAATATTTAATTAATTAATTAATTAATTAATTTTAATCCCACCCCCTGAGATGACTCTCTCATCTGTCTGCTTGTTGTCTGCTCACTGTGTCTGCTCATCTTCTTTAGGAGGCAACAGGAACTGAACCCAAGATCTTGCACTTTGGAGGTGAGTGCCCAACTGCCTGAACCACATCCACTTCCCACTGGCTGCATCATCTGCTTGTTGTGGCAGTTGCAGTGTCTGCTGTTTGTGGCAGTTGTGGTGTCTGCTTATTGCAGCATCTACTTGTTGCTGTGTCTGCTCATTGTGGTATCTGCCCACCTTCTTTAGGAGGTACCGGGAACCGAACCTGGGACCTCCCATGTGGGAGGCGGGCACCCGATGTCTTCAGCCACATCCGCTCCCTAATAGCTTAATATTAGTTAAATTACTACCATATCATGGGGTTATGGAAAAGAAAGTTAAAAATGTTCATAAAAATGTGACCTTAAGGTCATGCACATCACATCTGCTTGCATCCCTTTGGCTCAAACTTAGAGGTTGTACCTAATTACAGTGTAGCCTGAGAAACATAGTCTCCAGCTGGATAACATTGCAAGAAAAGCCAGGTTGTTCATTATCAAGAAGGAAGAATGAAAGGATAAACCATGGAAAAATTAGGAACCTCAGCAAAATAGTTATTACTTAATTTCAGGGCACTCCTTCCATGTTTAAGAGTTCTTACTTGCGGTTACATTTGTTATGTTCTCTATTTTGTGGATGCCAATTATCTTTAACTTGGGTCATTTTGTTTGTCTTCTCTATTGCATTCTTTCTAATTATTTAAATCTTCTTATCTTTTATTTCAGACATCACAGTGACTATTTCAAACTTTCTTCAATGTCAGTAACAAGATTTTCAGAAAGAGATAATCGTAATTTTCACTTACTAATATATTTCTTAAATCTCCACTGGGTGTTTTGTGATTTTATTTTTATTTTTTTAATCTGAATTCTCACTTTCATTTATTGTTTTCTTTTCTTACTTTGGATCTCTAATTTGAAATAATTCATTAT
This sequence comes from Chaetophractus vellerosus, assembly GCA_004027955.1. Classification (NCBI taxonomy): domain Eukaryota; kingdom Metazoa; phylum Chordata; class Mammalia; order Cingulata; family Chlamyphoridae; genus Chaetophractus; species Chaetophractus vellerosus. The sequence goes on along the minus strand of PVKH010001057.1, from coordinate 26,057 downwards.
CTTCTTAAGTTTCTCACACAATTTTCACTTGTGGAAATTTTCTATTTCTTTATTTTTTGCATATTTTACTCTATAGTAGATCTACCAATTTTAACAAGACTGATTTAAGTTATGTTTTTATTTTTTTCCCTTCCTTCTTTGTAATTATATCTCCCATATTTGTATTATGCCACCTTTTCTTTCTAGTTTTCTCAAAAGTAATTTGATAAGCTTTGTTCAGACCTTCAAATTGCTCTAATTTAACATCTGTGTATCCCAAATGATACACTCTCCAGTATAACTGAGAACTCTGTCAGTCTCTGATTAATGGTGAGATGACCAGGAGAGGTTATGTATATAACTCATCTGTGAAATGGCAAGACTAAAAGGAGGGAAAGAGATCATCAAGTGTTGAATATAGTATTTCTTTCATGATTGAATATTGCCTTCTGCTTTCTCTTCTGATATTATGTCTAATATCCTTTGCATTGTTCAGTCTTGTGGTTTAGAAACTAAACTAAATTTGCTCTGGACGAATGAAAAGATATTTCCTGCTTCTGCTAAAATGTTTTTATCCTGTAGTATGACACCTAATGCAAAGGATATTCTTGAATCCCCTCATACCTGCCAACTCTTCCATCCTGTGTGTGTTCATAGTTAAGGATATTTGTTTTAATTTTCAGAATTTTGTGTACCAATTTTTTTATCTAATGCAGCAATGCTCAGAATTAGGTGTGTGGTCACACCAGACATTTCTATTCCTCTTTTAACATCTTTTGTAAAAAAAAAAAATTAAAATGAAGCCATTTTCCAGCATTTCATTGATTGCTATTCTAAAAGTTGTTTTTTTTTTTAAATTTTAATTATTGGGCTCATATTTTAACTGGTAGAAGTAGGGAGAATATCATAAGATTTAGACAGAAATAAGTTACACATAACATTAAAATGCAACTTTATTGCATCATAATCTTTATATAAAATTATTTTTGGCTTTAATGATATTTCAAATATTCATTGAATTTAATCCTGCTTTCCTTGAAAATTTCATACAAACAGGGCATGGTGGAATAGATGCTGTCTCTTCCAAATTTCTCCAAAGAGAGTGAACTCATACTTATTTTTTTCCCCTTCAGGGAGCAGAAATGTTCAAAAGCATTCTGCTGACCTTAGAATTACACTTACTCTAGTGGATTTAATAAATGTTTTTTTTTTTTTCTGTTGTCAATACTGATGACAATGTTTCTCCCACCAGAAGTCATTTTTTTACAGTAAGGGTTGACCCAATATGCTTTTTCTTTACCTCCTTCCACCTGCACAGCCCATTCAAAATTACAAGGCAGCACTTCTCAGTTTCAGGCCAAAGCAGTACCACCAAAAAACAGCGAATTCTGTTTAATCACTCTTTCTCAGTCAATGCTTCTGAAGGTTAAGTGCTCTCTAAGTGTTTGACATTTCACTAAAATGATATATGAAACCTTGTCATGTGATTAGCATGGAATCTTTATAAAAGGAGATTCAAAAACCTATTGCATGTCCATCTAAGCTAGTAAAGTACAGCATCGTCACTACACATCTTGCCTCAGGTGGTGCTCAGATGTTGGTGAAACATGCTAGGAAAGAGAACTCCTGATTGCGATGAAAGCAGGAGAGTTCAACCCTGGTTTTGTAAGTGGATGATTTGCCCTTTATTATTACCTAGGGCAGAATATTTGAAAGTGGTTTGGTCAATAATGCAAGTCTAGAATATCTGCGATAAACTGCTCACATTCATATATGAGAGAAGAAATAAGTTCCAGCATTCATACATTTACAGAATAAATATGACTTTTACTGGTAATAATATTTAAAATACCAAAACAACAGTTTAAAGTAAACACAAAAAGTCGCATTTTATTGGTAATGTTGAAAACGGCATAATCTGATCAGAAATATTGATAAAAAAATAAAGGCTATGTTTATAACAGTAATTCTCTTTATTGAAATTTGAAATGGACAAGTATCTGAACTATGATAGAAATCTTCATCCTAACATTTAAAATGAAAATTGGCCTTATTAACTAAGTACACGATTATAATAAAGGAAAATGGAAATTAAAAGAAGTGTTTTAACTGTATTATTTAATTAAAGATATTTAATTTAGCTTACTAAAGAAAATTTTTTTCTAAACAAATTGAAATGTCTATTTAAAATATTTATATTCTTAATGGAGGCAAAGGAGCCTTAAATTCAAATCAAGAGATAAAAAAATTCATCACCTAAAGCAAAAGATTAAAATATCTTGTATTATAGCTTTTCAGATTTGTTGTAATTGGAGAATAAATACCTGAACCAGAATGCACATGAAGTAACTTATTTGATAAGAAAAATAAGCTGGAATATATGGCTTCTATATCTGGGTTTTCCTCCAATTAGCGTGTGGCTTGGGGGGAAATAGTTTTACTCCAGGGCCATAGGTTTCTATCTTTAAAATAAGTTTTATGTTTTGTTTTGTCTTTTAGCAAAACTTCAATAAATTTTATTTTAATTTTGTCATGATTTTCATTTGCCCTTCATGTTGGCTTACTTCTTACTTGACCTTCTTGTTAGCTGTATCATTCATGTATTCCAACTTACTGAAGAAACTCCGTTTTATAAGATTTGATAAGATAAATAAGAAAATTGGATAATTAAGTGTCTCAGAGATTGAGGAGACAGAAAGTTGCCACAGCTGATCTTTGAGGAAACTCTTATGATTTAAATCTCTTTTACTAGGTTGCCATCCTTGATAAAATTCTATTCTGTTGTACAAAAAGTCTTTTAAAATAGCCTTTTTGGTCTCTAGTGACAAAATTAAAACATTTTCATTGTAAAATATAAATAATGTTAAGCTCTGAACTAAGATTAAAGTTTACTTTATCTGTATTGGCAGATTTTAAATGTTTTGCTCTTGTCTATTTTTGAAAATTAGAGATTATTTTACTGTCAAATTTTGTTTTTATTAATGTAAAATAAACATAGAAAGTTGTATTTTTGTCAATATTTAGATAAAAATAAGAAGTCATAAAGTAAGAGTGATGTGGGAAATGATGATCGTTTATTTATTATTAACAAATTCAGATGTAATTGAACCAGAAATAAATTTACTGAGTTTCCTTTTTATGCTTTTTCTGCACTCAATAAATTGCTTCTTTCACCAACTGAAAGAAAGTATTTTAATATCTGTATTAGATAATGCCTCTTTTCTTATCTGACACTTACAAAAGTATAAAATAAAGCTTAAAGAAAGTGAATTACTAAATGTTTGTAATTTAAATGTTATATGTATCTATTTTATATTTCAAAACCATTTTGGAAATGAAGAAAGTTAAATTTATTTAAGATTAAGCATTTAGCCTAATCTCACAAAACTATTAGATAGTAGTGGGAAGTCTCTGAAGTCTATGCTTTCAATTATTATTTTTTTTAACTCTGCCTGATATGTTCAAAGGTTTTAAGGAAGAATTCTTCTAGTGGGTCCACATATTCCTTAGTTTCATGACTGCCTAACTCCATCCATCTTTTCTTTTAGCAATTTTATTGAGATATATTAATATATAATACAATCCGCCCAAGGTGTATATTCAGTGAGTTTTGGTATAATTACAGACCTGTGCATTCATCACCACAATCAATATTAGAGTATTTTCATTACTCCAAAAGGAAAGCAAACCCTCACCACTTAGCAGGTACCTTTCAATCTCTCTATCCATCCCCTGCCTTACGTATCTACTAAACTAATTCCATCTCTATAAATTTATTTATATTTACATTTTATGTTAATAGTGGCAAATAATATGAGCAGTATTTTGTGTTTGGTTTCTTTCACTTATGATAATTCTCTCTCTTTTTCACAATTGATTAAAATATATTACAGTATTACTTTTCACTACAGTCCATAGTTAGCTTTAGGTGCATTTTAGCTTAGATACCATCCTATGATTAACGTCTCATAATATTAATGTATACTTGCTCTGCTTCATTGAAAAACATGCTTAAATCTGTACTATTAAGCATGCATATCATCTGTAACAGGGTTCACTGTGCTATACAATCCCATGTTGCATCTTTTAGCTTTCTTCTAGTGACATATACAACCCTAAACTTTCCCTTTCAACCGCATTCATATCCCATTTTGACTGCTTCCATCTTCACATAAGTTACCCTTCTGTCTGCCTCAAATTGCCCTCTTCTTTTGTCTCATAAGGACATGTCACTAAATTTAGGGTGCATCAAGATGACCCAGGACGATCTCTATTAAGATCATTACATTAATCACATCTGCAATGTTCCTTTTTCCAAATCACATTCTCAGGTGCTGGGGGTAAGTGTATGGGCATGTATTTTTTAGAGAAATGTCTCTGCTTTTTGGGGTTTATGTGATTAGTTTAGGTCCATTTGGATAAACTAAGCTAAGAACCCTATTTTAAGGTCCATAACCTAAATTAAATCTTCAATGTCCCTTCTGACATATAACATGACATATTCACCAATTCCAAGGATTGGGGCATGGGCATCATTGGGGAAGTGTTTTATGAACAACAACAATAAAAATTATCCTTAAGCTCAATTACTATAAATGCTTTAAGACCCTTTTCTGATTTGTCCCAACATGTGGATGGTGCTTCTCAAGATTGTCCTCTCTTGGCTATTTGGGACTGGATCACATTTTTCTGTTACTTTCTATATTTGAGTAATTTTGGATTTAATCCTCTACATTTTACAGGATATATTATTGAGAGTCTGGATATTGTCAGTTTTCTTCAAAGAGTATTAAAAATTTTGTTTATCAGATACTAGACTTGGCTGAATTGAAACTATAAACTCTCCCCCCAAGTTGGTTGGCAGTGGCAATTTCAGGTAAATTCTTTTACACATGACTAGAGTACTTAGAGTCTGTTTTCCACAAGGATTAGCTAGGGATTTCCATAGAGTTTATACTCAGAATTTGGAGTTTTCTTCTTTTGACTCTCTTCTTTCCAGGATACTCTATTCTCTCTTTTTAGTTCTTGAGGTTGCCTAGAATACAATCTTCATTTCCTTCAAGCCAGTAAATTTCCAGTTGAGTTTTAGCCACATATGACATTTACTATGGCATTTATGCATCATGCTAAAGGGGTAAAAACATGAAAAACACCCAGTGCCATTCCCTTCTTCCATGGGATGTCCCTTACCTCTCTAGAATTTGTTCTCTAAATCTTTCAGAAATATATATATTTTTAATTTCACATTTTGTCTAAAAATGTTAGTTGTTACATGTGGGAGAGTTGGTCCAATGGAATCTATTCAGCCATGATGAGAATGGGAGATTCACTTTTCAATCAAATAAATTTTGTTGTTAATCAAATTTCTCAAAGAGGGCTTTCTAAGAGAAAAAAAATTCTTTCTAGTTTTCATATACCAGGCTTATAAACGATTGTACTTCATAATCAAATCATTAAATTTGGGATTTGGGGATATTTTGGTGTAATGTAAGTTTGACTCATGTCAATAAATTTGTCTAAAGTGTGGTCTCTTTATAAATAAACTGTTAAAGTTTAGATCAGCAGATTTAAGAAGTTGCTTGTAGATACTCTTTATTAAATAGAAACCAGTCATTGAACTTAAGTATTTTTCCTTGGAGTTTACATATGTGAAATATAGAGATAACCATATGATATAAATTCTCACAGATTTTGAGACAAGTGCAGCCCTGAGGAAATAAAATACATGAGGCAATAGTATCCACTAATAAGCTGAGACTTGATCTGTAGAAAAAGATAGTAGAGAGTTGAATGGAATATCAACAAGTGTAAAGAAGAGACAAAGAGAAGCTAAGTCACAAGAGGTCTGATTTATTAGAGTTGTGATAGAAGCACTATAGTTAGTGTGTTATGAATCTCCTAAATTCAGGAGCAAGACTGATTCCATGAAAGCCATTGTGTTATAAATATAGCAGCTGATTTAAAGAACATGTGTCTGGAATATAATTGCAAAGAAAGTCAGGATCATTCTTAGGTAAAATCATGAATTTGTTGAGTAAATTATTGTATAGCAATAGGGTGAGATTGTTTTAATCACTATTGTATATTTGCTCCTCCTACAAGTTTTCCATGCTTCTTTTACTATCAGATCACTTTGTATTCATCTGGCTTGCTCCTATGTTATATACTTGGGATATATTGACTTGTATGCTGGATTAAACACTCTCATCTATTCACCAAATCATCATAATATCAGTTAATAAAAATATTCTCCTTTAGTTTAGACTAAATCTAAGTTTAGAGATTTTTCCATGCAGTTTAATTACTTGACTCTGGAGAAAACTTGCTGATAACTTTGATTAACAAGTAAAAATTTGCTTGGTAGAAACTGATTTATTTAACACAAAATAATATAGTGTCTTTTGAAAGAGCTTATTCACTAAATATTTAAATATATTATAATTGCTTAAAGAACACTGGCACCTTGTCTTAGTCAGAGTTAATAGTCAACACAGAGATACTTGTGTTAAATGAAGACTAATGTTCAAGTAAATGAGGTGTAATTGGGAACAATTTTTCACTCTGTTAATTCTTTCCATGGCAAGTTCAGATACTAAAATGTGACAATTTGGCCTTACAGTACTCAAGGTTTTATTTTTAATGTCTGTGACAATCACTTGTCTGACTTATAATGACATCCTACAGACCTTTTAGTGTGAGCTTTAATCACTGCATTTATTCAAATGACCTTCTTTATATAATATTTTCATTTTGTTTTATTCTAACTATAATAAAATTGACATTTTGTACTAAACTACTTAAATAATATTTTATAGTTCAGTAGCATTTTAATTCTTTTATAAATTCACATAAGAAAAATGCCTAAGAATCAAAGCCAAATATCACAGAATAATATGATTTACACTTAAGGATAGGAAAATGTTTGAAATGAAAATAAGGCAATAAGTTTGATGCCGTTCTTTCTCCCACTAAGCTGATACTAACACTAAATAAACTGCTGATGAAGTATTATTATTTAAAATTTATAACAAATTGTCCTGTTCTATATATCAATAAATCATGTTAACTGACATAGTTTTGGGAGACAGAAAACAAACATCTCTTAAAAATGAACATAGTTTTAATGAGCCAGGTTGAATACAGGCAATCAAATTGTTCCATTGCATCTACTCCAACTCTACCTGGGTATAAGAGATCTGAGCATATTGATTTAAACCTGTAATGAATCTTAAGATATGATTTCTTTAAAATGTTGTTGATTTTTTTCACTCAAATATCTGAAAAAATTCAATGTGTTGGTCTGAGTCCTCTAAGAAGCAGATATTAAGATGAGAATAAATGTGCAACAAATTTATTTAAAAAAATGCCTGTGGAAAAAAATGGATAGGAGCCAGTTGAAGTTGTGAGAGCTATCAGATGCAAATGATGCAAGCATGACTGAGTGAAGGAAAAAGAAAGAAGGAAGGAAATTCGGGAGGAAGCATAACGGATGGTAGAGAATATCTAAGAAAAGTTTGGCAATACTGTCAAGAACAACTCAAGCCAAAGTTGCTTATCAGAGGATTCCTGTATTTTCCCAGGAATGACAGTGCCTTAGTATTCCTGCCATAATCAGTGATTGTCTGGGAGCAGTTCATGAGAAGAATGGTTTTGGTGTAAATATGGCAATGAATTTCTGAGTTCAGCACCTAGGACCTTTGGTCAATTATGTTCACTGCAGTAGGAGATATGAGAGATGCCTCTACAGTAAACAAAAATAGGGGATTGAGTAAATAAATAATGTATAATGGACCAATCAGTAGTAACTTAAAAAATCTACATGTATCTTTATGGATTAAAAACAACATATGTATTAGTAAAAGAAATAGTATTCAGGGAATAATTTAGAATGTAACCCCATTTGTACAAAAATAACATTTTTAAAATGTATTTGTTCTTCCAGAATATATTTTTTTCTGGAAGGACAAATACAGAATAATTAACATTGGTTGTTTCTAAGGGAATGGGAAAGTGAAGGAGGGACTTTTTTGGGGGGTGGGGTGAATGGGGAGGTCCCGGGGATCGAACTCAGGACCTTGGACACTCAACCACTGAGCTACATCAGCTACCCAGGAATGGACTTTTATTTTTCTTTTTATGTCACTGTGTGATATTTGCATAGGAAAATATTTTTTTAAAAAAAGCACTCCAAAGGTTATATCAATTTCTCCACTAAACTCCTGTGTGAAGCAAGTTGCTACACTGTGCATCAACAAAGACTTTTAGCTAATGATCATTTTATTACTTACACAGCACAAAGTTTCCAAAAGAGTACTGGAAGAATTCTCATCACGGTCAGTCCCCCAGGGAGACCAGTTGCTCAGGTCAGGGTTGGTGAAGGGCAGCTCTTCAAGCCCTACTTCCCATCTGAGAGAAGGGGAGGAGGAACATTGTGCTGCTTAGGAGTTGGGAGGGGACCCTGCCACTGAGCAAAAAGTTTGTATCCAGAAACCTTTGTGCAGATTTCTCACCCTAGCAAGAAGCTGGGGCTGCTTCTTCCCAGTTTGGGTTCAAAGTATGGTTAAGCCATTCCATTAGACCTAAAGTCTCCCCTGAGCTGTAAGTGGACACACATTGAAACATCTGCACACACAAAAAGGTTGTGTGTGTGTGTGTGGGGGGTGTTAGGCAAGGGCTAGGAGGGGGCCACTGGACGAGTCTACAACTTCCCCATCAGGCTGATTATATTCCCAAATTGGTCTATGGTGTATATGCTTGGTCTGCCCTACCACAATATGTGCTCCCAAGAGAGGAGAGATTATGCTGTTTCTCCAGGGCCTAAACCAGTGCCTTACAGATAAAAGGTATCCAGTGCATAGTTGTTGATAGAATTGATTTCATAGAAAGCCTAGAAAATACATAAAATATCAATGAACAATATATTCAGTCATCATTCCTCTTTCACCTTCAGTGTTTTCTTCTTACCTTTTCTTTAAACATTTTTTAGAAAATTGAGATCATGCTGTATATGGCTTTCTGTATGTAGGAAGGCTGTATTAGTTAGCATTTATCTACATTTCAATAGGCTAATATTTATTTTTTCATAGCATCTCATTATTATGAATAATGCTACAGTGAACATCCCTGCATATAAATCTTTGTGTTGTTCTCTGAGTTTTTAATCAGGACAGATTACTTTAAGTTGTGACTCCAGTGTCCCAGTATTTTCTGAGTAAAAATGAAAATATTGTCTTCTCATGATAAATTACTACTAATGCAATGACAATAGTTTCTCTAATATATTAAAAAATATTTATTTTTTATCAGTATTAGTGTATGAATCTGGAATGAAAATATTCAACTAATTCATTTTTAAGGATTTGGAGGAGGTTGTTAGCTTTCCATGTCTTCATATTATACCAGAGCCAGAGTGTTAAATAATGAGTTTAGTTCTGGCAATTTCATTTTATATATATATATATATAAATATATATATTTTAAGTATATATAATTCAAATTAAGTATATATAATTCAAATTACAGAAGTAATGAGTGCTTTAAAAATAAAAAAATTAAATTTTATTTAAAGAAAACAAGTTATTTTTTCCCCACATACTCTTCTAACCTATGACATTGTGATATCTTTTTAATTTTTTAGCCAATCTTAATAGATACAAAAAAAATGTGATAATAATTCACAGATCTAGATGTAGGCCCAGGCAATTTTGGTAGTTCTAAAAATGTATACATATACCTTTGTATACTTCTACATAATTATACAAAATTAGGGGCCGGCTCGATAGCCCAGTGGATAGGGCGCCGGCATACCACATGGGAGGCCCTGGGTTCGATTCCCGGGGACCTCTCCTAGCGGGCAGACCGCCTTGAGAATGGCAAGCCGCCATGGGCGGGCCGGAGCCGCTGTTGGCAGGGCAAGAAGCTGCCACGGACAGGGCAAGAGCCTCCACGGGCAGGGCAGGTCACCCGCGGATGGAGCGCAGCCAGCCACCCGCGAACTGAAGAACTGAAGCAAGCACCGGCCGTGAACGGACGCAGAGACCGCCCACAAGCGGGGAAAGCCACGCCTGCGCAGTGACCACTCTCGGCCCGTCGCCGCAGCGGGGGGAAGGGGAGATATGTAATAAAATAAATAAATCTTAAAAAAAAAAAAATTATTTCAGACTTTTATTTTTAAAATTCAATTTTAAAAATTTTCATATTTATACATACTTTTTTTCCCTTTTTCTTCCCCTCACTTACCCAGTAATCACTAGCAAATCAAAAAATGAAGCTGAGTTCACCTCTTTCCTGGGTCAAGGGGAAGCCTAATACCTTAAAAGAAAAGGCCTCCCCAAAGGCCCCCTGAGAACTAATAGGCAGGGCAACCAATCAGAAGAGCAAACAGCTGTTTGGAAATTGTCAGCATAGATATGGTATTTAAAGCCAGAGGAGAGATATCACTAACAGAATGGGTGTAGACAAAGAAAAGATATGGTCAAAACACTCTAACTTCATGATGTCAGGAAATGCAGAAGAACAGTAAAGGAAATGAGAAGAAGTGATGTGTTAAGTAGGTGAAAAATCAAGGAAGTATGATTTTTGGAAACCATGTGAAGAATGTGTATTGAAGAAGAGGAAGAATTGATTATCTGTGTCACAAGCTGGTGATAGGTAAAAAAAAAAATTAGGACTGAATATTGACCTGTAGATTTGGCAATGTGATGGTCATTGTTCACCTTGACAAAAATAGTTTTACTGGAGTGCTAGGAGAGAAGAACTTGCTATTAAATTTATGGTGGATTCATAAACTTAATTGTGAACTGTTCCCTATTTAGTTTTATTCTCTGGCATAGATATTGGAAGTTTATCTTCATTAAAGCTTACTTATATATCAATAGAATAGCTATCTGGTCCTACTGGCTCTTTAAATGTCAACTCTACAAATTCTCCTTTACTTGTGTTTGAATCTATTTGAGGATTTTATATCATATTAGAAATTCAGTCATTTTGCCCAAGTCTTTTCAAAGAAACAGCTATTAATTTATTCAGCTACTATCACTTTTTATTATGATCAGATCCAAATTTCATTCATTCATTTTTCTGTTTTACTTTCATTTATGGGCTTTGTGCAGTGGCAGGGCTATAGCCAATGAGGTTTATCTGCTGTGTGATTACTGCTAATAAAAAACTTTTCCTAATACCTGGCCATTATCCTCTTTTCAGAGTCATAGTTTATTCTATCATAACCGGACAGAATAAACATGGTGAATGTGGCTATGGAGGTATGTTGGAGCTCTCTATGGGGTTTGTATTACTTTTTTAACTGTCCTGTAGATTTTTTAAGTATTTCAAAATAAAAGGTAAAACAAAAACAAACAAACAAAAACTTTCATTTATTTGTAGTTACTTGTTTGAGATAATCCAAAAGTTTCTTAACAGTGTGCTTTAAATTTCCAAGGATTTTCATATAAAGTATTTGTCTTTATAATTTTATCGGACATGTTCAGAAAACATTGTAGAATCTATGCTTTATAAACATGTTAACTTTCTGCATTTCAACTGAGCATTGGGTAAATTTTTGGAAATATTGCTTGTTCACATAAACAAAGAATTATTTCAATTTGAGCAATTCAAACATTTTCACCATTCTGTATGCGAATAAGAGCTCTGGTCGAGTAGACATCTCAAAACAGGAACCCACTCTTGTATTCAGGATTATTTCAAATTTTTCAGAATATTTCATGTACAAATGAAATTTCTATATATTCTTTAAATTGGTATTTAATGTTTCATTGATGAAAACTTCAAGAGTTTATTAAATTCTAATTATGCCACCTTGAATAGCAACTGACTTTACATATGTACAGTGAATGAAAATTGCATCTTGGATGCTTTCTACAGAAAAATTTTTGTACAAGATTATTATTCATAAGATATATTCCAAAGTCTGGGAGTTTGCAAAGATCTTAGAAACTTTTAACTCCATAGTTTACTCCAGGTCTTATTGTTCCTTTTCTTGCGATAATTGTTGGGTTACATTTGTTACTGATGCATTGTCTAAGTTCAGACATTTCAAGAACTGTCTTTCTTTCAATCTTATGAGTAAATGTCATCTCTTACTGCTTGTAAAATTCTTGGATGGCATTAATCTTCTCTCAGCCATTTATAGATTTTATTCTACTTCCATCTAGCTTCCAGTATTCAATAGTGAAATTTACTGCCAGTAAGACTCCTTTCATTTGGAATTTTGTTTTCTTTCTTTCTTTCTTTTCTTTTCTTTCTTTTTTTTTTTTTTTTTTTTTTTTTTTTTTTTTTTTTTTTTTTTTTTTTTTTTTTTTTTTTTTTTTTTTTTTTTTTTTTTTTTTTTTTTTTTTTTTTTTTTTTTGTTGTTGTTGTCTAAAAGCAATGAAGAGTTTGCTTTATTTTTGTAGATTAGGAATTTTACAAAATATGGTTGAGTACCAGAAATCCTAACTGGAACTAGGTAAACATTTACAAATTGAAGATTTAAATCCTTCCATAAATCATGGAATTTTTCATTTTTTTCTTCTATAATCTGCTCCCCTGAATTAGTTCCTATTACCATTTCTGGAACCTTTATTATCATCTGGAGATTTTCCCAGATTTAAACAAGTATCTTTTCCCTTATGATTTCCATCTCTTTGTATTTTATGTCTGCTTTGAGATAGGTCTTGATCTTTCAAGCATTAATTTGGGTTACAACAAGACTATACTCTCCTTCTGTTGAACTGCATATTTAATTTTGGTCTCAGAAGTTCTTTTGGCAGGAAATGTGTTTGAATCTATCCAAATGCACTTACTATTTTTTAAGCCTTCCTCTTTCCTATCAGTTTTATTTCTCCTTGCGATGGTTAAGTTCAAGCATCAACTTGGTTAGGATACAGTGTCCAGTTATTTGGTCAAGCAAGCACTGGATTGTTGGTTACTCTGAGGGTTTTCATGTATTTAAATCATTAGTCAATTGATTGCATCTACAGCTGAGTACCTCTAAACTCCACAAAGGAGAGTAACTTCAGCAATGAGAGAAGTCTCATCCAATCAGTTGAAGGCTTTAAAGGGATAATTGATGATATCAGCACTCAGAAGAATTTGTCTCTTCTGCCAGCCACCTACTCAGCTTCTACTGGGGGATTCATTGAAAGTGTCATAGGAGTTTCCAATTTGCAGCTTGCTCTATGAAATTCAGACTTGCAATCTCCATGATTACATGAACCAATTTCTATAATAAATCACATTAAATTTACACACACGCACATACACATATGGAAAACCCTGACTAATATACTCCTTATGAATTTTCTGTTTATTCTTTCTATTTCTAGTTTCTGAACACTTTACGGATATTATTTTATTATTGCTGCAATTAGTATTATCACCATCATCAATATTATTGCTTTGACTGCTCAGTGCACTTGGAGCTTTCTTTTGGGGATCATAAAAGGTGGAAATCTGAGAAAGCAATAGTATAGCAGGGTGAAAGGTACAGTAGTCTCTGTCCTGTAGGCCAGGAATGTAACATTAGGTGGGATGATAGTTTTCTCTCAGAGTAAAAGCCTTTCTTCTGAGTCTTTTCATATTTTTCTTGTTGCAGAGTTGGAAAGGTTCCAGGCAAACTCTTCTTTTCTACTTCCTCTGAAGTTGTCTAGGAATCCTCATGCACAATCATTGTAACATTCCCCTAGCAGGCTCACAAATCTAAGTGGACCAAATTCATTCTTCATTCCAGGATTCATTTTGTTCTGATTCTCACCCCGGAGTGTCTCACATGGGATCACAGACCCTCATCATAGAAGAGGAAAAGAATTTTGCACAGGCTTCCTTCTTCATGTTTCCAGCAGAGTCTTTCTTCTCACTTGCTTGTTAGGCCCTGGGGCTGATTGGCTCAGGCAAGAGATCATGAGCTGGAAGTGGAAATGAACCATATGCATCTAAGTTGTCACTTTCCTGGAATCTTATGATTGATTTTTTTGTGTATTTATTTATTTTTAAAATTTATTTTCATATCCCTTTTTTGTTCTGTTGTATTCTTTATTCCTTTATGAAGAATTTATTGTTTATGTAATGAAGCATTATTTATATTCATATGGATTATAGTAGAATATATTCAAATACCACTTATTTATTAAACTAAAGTATGTCCTATAGAGGGTATAGAGATGCCTCTGATATTTCCCATTATCAATGAACTATTTTGTATCTTGATTATGATGAACCAATGCACCCTAGACACAGTTCAAAATAGCAATCAGCACTCTGAATTGAACTCATCAAAACTCTACTACCTTCAAGGAAAACTCTATTCTTCCCATCACAGGTTTAGAAATGCTTTATAATAATAATATATTTAATAATACATTACATGTACAGTAATACAATACAATACAATACATTCTATTCTTTGCCATCTACAAATCACTGTAATAAGGCACCAGCTACTTTCCATCTCTCCCCTCTCATTCTTTTCCCCAATCAAAAAGCTTCAAATCATTCATCCATACTTGTCTAGCACACAATTGATATCCAGTTTAGAAAACACTTTTCCTTTTGAAAATAATGGAAGCTCTTTCAGCCTATTTGGCAAGGTAACAATTGAGTCTATTTCCTAAAGTATACCTGCTATGTGACTCACTTCTTTGAAATAAAGTTCTTAGTTTCAATTCACCATGTTTTCCTTGAAGCGTATGTTTCTGCATAGTTTGCTTCACTGCTATCCAACTATGCTATATTGTTGTTCATATTTATAAATGCCAGGGTGACGTGACAGTTTTTATCTGTTTGTTTTATTTTAATTTCTAATTGTGGTTTCCAGGAATACTTTTCCCTATAGATTTCTTCTTTCCTTCATTTATTAAGATATTTTGGAATGGTTATGGAAAGGCATTTTCATCCTTTTCTCTTTAATAATTTCTTCTGGATCTTAAGCTATGAGGACCTTGATATTTTGAACTTACCAACTCTAGATTGTTATGAAGAAAATCATCTTCTGCTTTTGCATTTACCATGGGCCTGTTTACCTAGTTTATGTCTTTTCTATTATATTATAGTTCAAATAATTTCAATAACAGCAAGAAAATAAAAAATAAATAATATCCACTATGCACCCATCACAAAATAGGTACTTGGAAATCTAGGTTGAATAAAACATAATTTATGACATTAAAATTACCCAAATTATAATGAGGTAAGTTATGTAAAACATTATAAAATTATATCAGGTCCTTTAATTGCTGCATTTACCAAAATCTAAGAGAAAACAAGGAAGCGATGAAAAAGCCATGAAAAGTAGATGAGTGAACCACCATAGGGAAAGGATTAAATATATATATGTATGTATATATATTTGAATAAAAAGGATATATATATATGTATTTTAAAGTAGCTATTTGCAAATGTGTAGTTGCTTTAAAGGCCTAATGGTCCCCAATTTCTGTAGGCCAAAAAGTTACAGGAGGGGAAAAACAAACATAACAACTTGCGGGTCTTTAAGGTAAGAACCAATTTACTGACCAGAGGGCAAACATAGGAAATGCTTTCCATTCAGTTTTCCTATTGCTGTTGCCATTTCTCAAAGTATTTTCTAAACACCTCTACAGGGCTGTTTTCAGAATCACTCTATGAACATAATGAGGAAAACACTCTCATTACTCGATCAATGTATCTTATTTTTACCTCAAAAGGTATTGTATCGTTTGATATAACTTTCTCACTAAACGTTGTTCCAAATAAACTATGGTTATTTCAAATATCCATATATACCTTTAAAGGATAAAATGGTGTCACCATGTAAGTAATGCCAAAATATTTGGAAAATTCTGAAGAAAATCTTCAAAGTAGTTTTAAAAAATGTATTGTCAAGATTGTCAAGATTGGGCAAGCAATGACTCGAAGGAAAAAATTTAGCAGTATCTTACACTCAACTGGAAACATGCTCAGTATCCTAAAAATACACATTATATCTTAGTGACTCAATTTATTTTTTAAGCTCTTTTGCCAGCGTAATAGAAATGTCTTTGATATATGGAATTTTCCCCAAAAATCTAGGTTACTTTAAATTCCAGAGTACTGGGGAATCACTATACTAGATTTTTATGTCATTTTCTTAAATTGTCTTTGCATACTCTGTTTTGAATTGTAGCTGTTTGCATATCCTTTTATGCTGTCCTAGAAGTCTGTTTTAGTTTGTTGAATAATGACAATTTTGAATGCATTAAATTATAAAAGCACACTAAAGTTGAGGATTCTGTGTCTCATTGACATCTATGCATGGTGTCTTGATACTGCAAAACCATCATTCTATGGTAGCTCCCTATCTAAAATCCCTTCTCTGAGATAACTGACATATTCTAAATTACTTATGATCAAGATTACTTGAAACTATACAAATTTGATTTTCTTTGATACATTAAGAAAATTATATATTTACTAAAAATCAGGTATATACTACATGTGTACTGTTTCTCAACCAACTAGCTTAGATGCTGCTAAAAGAGTGTCTGTTAGTCAACTGCTCAAGCAGTTTGACACCTACAACTGCAATAGCTTTCCTCTGTGTATTTGGGGGGGAGGGGAGTGGAGGAAAAAATATTGGGGAAATCCATTTAATAATTTAATCTCATATCCACCTTTGATGAGAAGGACTCTATACCTCCCTCTTCTGGTTTCTTCCTTAACTACCATTTTCCTCAAATGAAGCAGGCACATGAGTCCCTGAAAAATAACTCTTTACTTCAAGTTTTTGATAGTTATATCTAGACCATATGGGAGAAGGAAAGTTGAAAGTAACACAGATTCATTTTCACACAGACTCACATCAGACTTAGAATTGATACCTAAATAGGTACCCAAAGGCATTATTTTCCCCAATTTAGCTAATTTGCCTGTTTGATGACTTGGTTGCGGACTTACTGGCTGGATTAACAAGAATTCCTTTATGTTCTGCAAATGATAGATTCCCACCATGACCACCCTCATATGGCATTGAATTTTTACTTTACAATTCTAAAGGGAAATCTAAACCCGTCCTTATTTTGGATTATATTCTAAAACTCTCCTCCATTATTTTGATGCCGGACAATGTTTGGGCTAACCACCTATTTCTTTTGCCTAACTGCACCCTTCTCAGGGTGAATGGGCAGAACAAGCAGGAATAATAGCAGGGCTGTAGTCTTTTCCCAAGTCATAAGGACAAGTGGCTCTTTTCAAATACTGAAATGCCCTGCACTTTTTAAAATGTGATGTAACAATAAATATTTAAATAGTTTGGCAATGTAATTTATGGTTTTATTTTTTAATTCCATCCATCCCCACATAGAAAAAGTGTATAATATAAAAAACTAACCAAGTTTTCAACTGAAGCTTTTTTTTCCCAGCAGTAACAGTAAAAACACAATATAAATATGCTGCATGATACTATACTTCAGATTTTTCTCTGATTAACATATAATGTTTGGTAGCTCTGAGAACAGAATTTTTAGTGCCTGACTCTCTTCTCATCTCTGTTTATCAACCGATTTTGACTTTTCACATTAATAAACTTTCTTTAATTACTCATCAGCAGAGTTATTGTTTGTTCATCTGTTTATTTTTATGCCATATGTGAAATCATCAATGGGTTATTTGATTAAGTAACATTGACAACATGGTCATTGAGTTTGTAGTTGTCAGGTCTTCTTTTGGTAACTGTCAATTATTTGTGTTTTAAGAAGGTTGCTGAAAATATAATTTTCTTTATAAATACAATTATTTCCTCTTTTGTTTAATTAAACCTACTTTTTATATGGAATGAATTCCATGGTCTAAGGGTAATCTTATCCATTCTATGACCATTCTTGAAGTCATGCAAATTCCTACTGCCAGATTCCTAAAAGACCAGTCGTTTAAGCATATTTTTTCAGCTGCTTAAAAGTAATTTTATGTCTTCCTTTCCTTTACAGATATATTAAGTGATGACTATGGCCTCATATTTACTGTATTGATAATTGCTTGGAAATTTATAATTTAGGGAGACTGTATCTTTTCATCTCTCCTTTTCTCAGGGAGAGGAAAAGTTGAAAAATAGTGTAAATATTTGCCTTGATTATTAATTTTCCTTAATAGATTTTCCTAGTAATCTAAACAGGGCAATTAATATAAAACATACCTTTTTTAAATGCAGAATTAACTAGAAAAATGTGGGAGATCCTATATATATATATATTCCTTACAAATATGCACATAATTTATGATGTGAAATTAGGCCATTCCTTAGCATTTTCTTCTTAGGTTGAGTAGTGCCCTTGTCTCATTTTAGTATAATAATATGATACAATAGAACAGACATATTTTTATAGTTTGTCAGAAGTAAAACAATGTTTTTCTGTTTTCTTATTTCAAAAACTAAAAAAGAAACAAAGAAGGAAGCAACAAAAATATCCAACTGTGAGATAATAATTAGGAATAAATTAGATATATCAACATTATTAAAGAAAATCAGGGAAAAACACATGTCTTTGAATGAAACTCTACATTTTTTTCCTGCATGATGGCAATTAAATACATTTAAAAATCACAAAATTTCTGTTAATAATATCTTTGTAAGCAGATATATGCAAAATAATAAAATATGCTGAAATGAAAGAGATCTTTCCACTTATTTCTAAGTTATAGTATACTTATACCATAATCAGTTATCTTATTTATTGTGTAGTTTTTTTGAAATTATACATTTATGAAAATTGAAATAAATATAACACAATTACTAGCATTTTGAATTTTTGTGAATGTTATTTTATTCTTGAAATTTTTCTGCATGTTTTAAAATAAAAAATAAAATAAAAGTGGTGTAAATGTGATACTTAAAATCCAGTTGGGGAGCAGATGTAGCTCAAGCAGTTGAGCACCTGCTTCCCATGTACTAGGTCCGGGTTTGATTCCAGTACCTCCTAAAACAAACAAACAAATGAAAAAAAAGCAATTCTCATTGGGAAGCAGATGTAGCTCAGTGGTTGAGCCCCAGTTTCCCATGTATGAGGAACTGGGTTCAAATGTAAGTACTTCCTAAAAAATAAAAAATAAATCTTAAAATACTGTGTATTTCTTTCTCTTTTTTATGTACATAATTAATTGAGGTCCTTAAGCTAATCTAAACAAAAGTGAAAGTTGTTGCTTATATTCATTTAAAATTAAAATTTGAAGATGCCATTGAAATGAACATTAAGCGCAAACATATTTGTATAAATTTTAAATTTGAAGACATGGGCAAAATAAACTGACATGAATTAGTTTCTATATTGAATAACGTGAGCATGTGTTACATGCACGTGAGTAACTGGATTGTTGATAGGAAAGTAAGAGAGAGAGGTTTCCTAAAGGAAGCCAGATCCCTAAAACACTTGGTTTTAGAAACAAATAAACTGAAAAGAAGTACAAAGAAACTGATGATAGAAAGACAAGTTAGTGAAAATGAACAAAGTCTCGATGTATTCCTTTGCAGTGCATGGGAGGAACATACTATATTTTTTCAAGAACTCTGATGTTAACACACAAATCTCTAATTGCCTTCTTTCATGCTGCAGACAAATATCACTGAATTCTTATTAAAAATACCTGAAACTTATAAATTTATAAATCAAAGTTTGTCTTTGTAGATAATTTTTCCTTTACATTCACTGCTATCATGACTGATTTCCAGTTCCAACATTGAATTTGTATATGGAAAAAGCTGAATTATTGTAGCTGAATTTTATCTAAGTCCGTAAATATATACCTACCCTCTGTAGAACCAAACATAATGATGTCAGGAAAAAATCAGTCAAATTATTAACTTCTTTTATAGGTAGAAAACCTTGAGTGGCTTTCAGCAAATGATAATTTCAACTTCATATTTTTACCATGCTTGTGTCAAAAAGCTTTTAAGCCCGATCTTACAATGAATCATAAAAAGCCAAATGGTCTCAAGAGAAAAGTGCTCATGCATTATATGTTTCCAATTCACCAGTGAAACTAAACCTGAAAATTTGATTTATTCTGCTTAGATTTCTCAAGAAATTGAAAGAAAAGGGAGTAGTCAGGATAGCATCTGGAATTTTTCATCATGTAAAAATCATGATACAGGGGCAAAACTAACAATGGCGAAGTGAAATATGATTATGAAAACAGAATGAAAAAGTACACAAGTAAAGCTTTTCTAAACAGATTAAATAGATATTCTAGATCTTTGCAATTTTTCAAGATCAGGCTAATAGCAGAGTCTTCTAAGAGATATAATTTGGTTTAATTTTAGATAAATCTTTACAAAATTAGATCTAAATGGAATCTTGTATTTTGCCAATAACTTACTCGCCTGCCAATTAGAAACCTAATGATTCAGCTTTGCAAATACCTACCTTGTTAAGTGAGCAGTGATATGTTTTCAGAGTCACAAAGAATGCTAACTTTACCTTACTCTACTTAGGAAGGGAGTAAAAATGGACTAAACATATAGTGAGGAAACATTTAAAGGGACCTATAGACATTGAAGCTGTAATCATTAACAAAGTAAGCCATACAAAAATACATCAATATATTTACCTTGATTTTTTTTCTTAATACAATCCAAGCTATTGCAGTTAAAATTATCGCTGTTTACATCAGCTTCAAGCAGGATATAAGCACCTACTTTTGTTTGCTCCCTGTGGGGGCCTGCCACTTCAGAGGAGCTCACAAGGACTGCTTATCACTTGTGATACCTTCTATTTCTTTGGAATAAAATTTTCTTTCTGATTTTAGGTTGAAATAAAAACAATTGAATAAATAGCATAATTACCTCTTATCGAGAAGTATTAATGTTTACTTTTAGCTAGTACAAATGTAAGCATGAGAAGAGCTTTTTAAACATATGTTTGAATATACTCAGATCTGATCTTCGGTAATCCCATTTTACACATGGAAAAAATGAACACAAATTTCAATGATTTGTTTAAGGTTATGTAGGAAATTTAATGACAACATTCAAATCAAATATGATCCCCCTGAAAGTTTAAAATGAGAGACATTAGTACTGGAATCCAAGGACACAAAAAAATAGCTGGTATATGTTTAACAAGTATATATATGAGTTGGTAAATTCTTACAGGATACAACTCAGAATTTGAAACTTACTTTAAATGTATTTGGTTCACAGGGTGAAGACAAAGAAAGGCTCTTAGCTTGCTAAGCAGTGACTAATAGGATATAACGTCCCTTATAATTGGAATACACTTCTTTTGTCTAAGTGTAAATGTTACATTCTTGTTTAAAGACTTCCCCAGTCTTCCAGAACAAATCAGGCTACCTGTTCTGATAGTCTATAATTCTTCCATTTGTTAATTTCCTACCTAGAACTTGTAATATGTATTTTTATTGTATATTAAATATCTATTCTACCACCTTTCAGTATATTTCTGTTTTATCATTGGACACTCACTGTCCACTTCTCAACAATTTTTGAATGAAAGTACTGATGAATGAGCATAAATGTACTCTGACAGTCATAGAATGATAAGTTTGGTGTTTGGAAGTGATTTGTAATAGAGGTACACATTTATCTTACTACCTATTATCTAACCACCTGTTGATGATTGATTGTGCTCTAAAACATTTCTGTCAGGTAAGTGATCAACCAGTCCCTGGTGGAACATCTACTGTGATTGGATGTGCATAAACTCTGGTGGCAGCCCGGCCCATTATTACACAGATCTTGTAGTGTATTCTTTCCTATTTCCGCTTACTCTGTCTCCATTTAACTCCTACAAATTTGCATTAATGTTAAAGTTTTAGCTATGCAGAAAAATGTTTTGTCTTCTACAGCAAAACTTTCAACTCTTTGAAGACCTTTATCATATTTCCCCAGAGTATTATTATCATGTCTAAGCATAACATTTGCACTTTTTTCACACATTGTTTTTTAAATTGGGTCCATGATTTTCCATATGTAGGTCACTTTCATTGACTGAGTTCTATTTTTATGGAATTATTTTTTTAAAGATTTATTTTATTACATATCTCCCCTTCCCCCCTGCTGCGGCGACGCTCCGAGACTGGTCACTGCACAGGCGCGGTTTTCCCCGCTTGTGGGCGGCTTCTGCTTTCCATTCACGGCCGGCTTTCAGTTCACGGGTGGCTGGCTGCGCTCCATTCGCGGGCGACCTGCCCTGCCCGTGGCAGCTTTTGCCCTGTCCATGGCAGCTTCTTGCCCTGCCCACGGCGGCTCTGGCCCGCCCATGGCGGCTTGCCATTCCCAAGGCGGTCTGCCCGCTAGGAGAGGTCCCCGGGAACCGAACCCGGGGCCTCCCATGTGGTATGCCGGTGCCCTATCCACTGGGCTATCGAGTCGGTCCCTGGAATCTTTATCAATGAACTGTGGCCTCTAAAATGGTATTCGTATATTGGCTCAATGGTACAGAACACTGAGGAAAGATAAGTGTAGTAGACATTTGTGATACAACAGCCATGCCCCATTAGCCCACTTGATTTAAACTTTTCAAGGTACCATTTTCAGTATCCACACTAAATGAATGCAGCAGGGTCCTTTTGATGGACAACTGTTTCAACCTTCTATGTTACTTATCAGAAAATACTGTCTTCTAGTTTCCCACTTCTTAGCCAGCTTATTATCATACTTTGATCAGTGGGTTTCCCCTACCCTAATCTCAATTCCCCCACCTTCTCATTTCTGTTTCTTGGATGACTTGCCAAATAAATAATGATATCCAAATCTTTTTCTTATAGTCTGTTTTAGATGAACCCATACTAAGAGCTAGGCAATTCTAATCTACTATACTTTTGCAGAAAGGCTTGATATCTTATGATATTTTTTAAATGAAAGTAAAGAAAAAAATAACATACTAATGACTTTCTCTGTTTAAAACATTTAAGTTTGTTTTATATACACTTCTATTAAATTATGATATTTCAAATATTTTCAATTTATATTTTTCCATTGTAAGCACTGGACCTTTACATTTATCTATTTTAAATACACATTGTTATATTGAACAATCCTAATAATATTTCAAGATGTTTTAAGGAATCATTCTGCTAACAAATATATTACCTACCTTTCCACCCTAGTATGTACCTCATATCCTGTGAATACTAATATTGTTGCTTTTACCAATTGGTTAAAAAAGGGATTAAATAGGAAATAACCAAGGACAGAATTTTTTTTTATCCATTTAATCCATTGAATGTCAAGCTAATGTCTTTCTTGAAAAAGAAAAGCAACTTCTATATCTACACATCTTTTTGTTTCAATCATCTAATAAAATTATTAATATTGATATCTTAGATTTTCACTTTGCTGAAAGTGGAACTATTTGTGAATCACCTAAAGATCCAATTTAAAGCAGAGAAATCATGGGATAATATCTTCTAACTTGAAGATTGTGTGTTAAATGCTCCCTTAAAAATTTACAGTGATGTCATCAACATGGTAATGTAAGGCATCCCCTGAAAACACCTTCCCAGGAATTCAGTGAATAAAAGGACAAATCCAACTTCCTTAGAACTCTGGAGGATGGTAGAGGCTGGAGAAGGATTTCACAAATGCGTAATCAAAGAAAAAGGAAGATATTGGGTAGGAAACTTCCATCTCCAACCTGCCAGTCCACCTTTTTTCAGTCCCACACTGCTTGAGAGTTGCTCAGAGACAAGAGTTTGTACCTCGCTCACCTCACACCAGCGACAGATGCAATAGAACCCCACACATATCTAAGCACAGGGACCCAAATCCACAGGGAACCAGGGTGGAACATAAACCATTGAGGAGTGCTGCATACTAAAATTTCCCTAGAAGAGGAAAAAAAATAATAAAGAGACAGACTACAGTAAAACTCTGGCTAGAAAGGCTGCACTCACCCAATCTAGTTTCTGTTGACTGGACCACCTAATAAAAATAGAATTTTCTGGAGTGACTTGCCTTTCTACATAGGTGCCATCTGGCTCCTCAGGGCAGAACACCTTAATGGGGAAAAAATTGGAGACAGAAAAGCCTCACAGAGGAAAAAAGGTAAGGATGGGGGAGTTAAATTGAATTGCTGTGAGATAGGAGGGTCCCAAACTGAAAAAAATAAGGAAAACAGTGAATTGAGTGAGTAGGAGAATGTAAACAAACCATAGGACCTGGGGAGAAAATTCTACACAAACAGAATAGATCAAGACTTCCATAGAAGAACAGGATAAAGGAAGTTTCTCTTGCAGGTGAAACAATTACATAAAAATTGCAATCTTAAAAATTGTACTATATATGAAGAGCAAGAATCAGATGAAGAAGACATGAGAAAATCAGATTAGCTAAACAAAGGCTATTCTAAAGATCTAGAATAAGTTGGAACAAGCATCAAAGAAAAACCTTAACACAAACCCAATATCAATAAAACTCTAGACAAGAGGGAGAAACTGACCTTCAGAGTTAACTCATTAAGATAATCAGATGTCTACACATCAGTAAGAAATTGCAAGCCATACTAATAAACAGGAAGATAAGGAGCAGTCAAGGGGACAAATTAAAACTTCAGAGGAGACACAGAATTTGGAAAAACTAACCAAAGTTCAAACAAATATAAATCAATTCAAGGAAATGAAGGAAAATATGCATAAAGGGATAAAGGATGTTAGGAAAAGAACATGCGAACATAAAGAAGAATAAGAAAGTATAAAAAGAAACATTAAATAAATTATGGGGATGAAAGGCATAATAGTAGAGATTAAAAATACACTAGAGGCATATAGCAGCAGATTTGAAGATGCAGAAGAAAGAATCAGCAAATTAGAAGGTAGGATAATTGAAATCATACAGTCAGAGAAACAGAAAAGAATAGAATAGAATAGGAGTGTGTCAAGAATTTAAGTGACAGCACAAAGCACACAAACATATATGTCCTCATTGTTCCAGAAAATGGTGGGAAGTGAAAAGGGGCAGAAAGAATATTTGAGGAAATATTGGCCAAATTTTTCCCAACTCTTTTGAAAGACATAAATATACATGTTCAAGAAGCTCAACATACTCCAAGCAGAATAAATCCTAATAGGCCTACTCTGGGTTACATAATAAACAGAATATGAAATTGCCAAAGATAAAGACAGAATTCTGAAAGCAGCAAGAAAAAAATGATTTGTCACATACAAGGGAACCTCAAAAGACTAAGTGCTGATTTCTTGTAAGAAACCATGGAAGTGAGAAGGCAGTGGTTGACATATTTAAGGTATTGAAAGAGAAAAGCTGCCAGAAAAAATTCTTTATGTGGGAAAAATGTCCTTCAAAATTGAGTGAGAGTATAAAATATTCACAGATAAAAAGAAACTGAGAGAATTCATCAACAAGAAGACTCTCCTACAAGAATTACTAAAGGGATTTCTGCAGGTTGAAAGGAAAAGACAAGAGACTGGCTTGGAGTAGTGTGAAGAAATGAAGATTAGCAGTAAGGATAACTAAAAGTGTAAATGTAAAACCCCCTAGTACTGCATGCTCAATATACAACTCTACTCTTTAATTCCTATAAGAGTCAGAATGCAATTGAACAACCAAAAAAAATGCCTATTTCCTAATAATCTACTTACAAAATATAAAGTGGTATAGTGGGAGAAAAACCATGTAAAGAGGGGAAACAGTGGGATATGGGAGAAGAGGACATGTATGCTATTGAGGCTAGGCTGTTATATTTTCAAATCGGATGGCTATAGATGTAGGTTGTGTGATATAAACTCCAGAGTAACCACACAAAAAATTAAATATACAGAAACAGAAAAGAGAAAGAGATGAGTCCGATACATCATGAAAGATAAACTAAAAAACAAATGAGGTTGCAATAATGAAAAAGAGACAAAAAAAGCACGACATATAAAAACCAATGGACAAAATGACTGAAGTAAGTACTGACTTTACATTAATAATACTTAATGTTAGTGGATTAAACTCCCTGATCCAAAGACATGGAGTGGCAGAATGGATAAAGATGTATGAACTTACTACATGTTTTTTACAAGAGATTAACCTTAGACCCAATGACAAAAATAGATTGAAATGAAAGGTTGGAAAAAAGATGTCCCATGCAAAAAGTAACCCAAAAAAAGAACTGAGGTAG
>PVKH010001056.1:0-32473 GCA_004027955.1 Chaetophractus vellerosus | reverse complement strand
GTTTTAGATTTGTTTCAAAATCAATTCAAATTATTGGACAGATTTCCAGGACTCATTAAGAGGAATGCCTAGACTCCTGAATTACTATGTGCTGTTTGTTGTTGCTCATCTCAAATGCAATTTGTCCTAATGATTCTGAGTCATCCCTTCCTCTTCACACTCATCCTTTATAAAGTGACACTAGAATACAAGTCCCTCATTTTGTAATGATCTCAAGCCCAGAAAAATCATGTAACAAACTCAAGGTCATATAGAAGATTACTGGTAGATTGGGCATGAATTTCTTGACCCACCACTACTCTGATCACTTCCTTTTTGGGACATGGATGTTAATCAGGTGCAAATTGGTTATGAAGCACATAGTTTTTGGTCACTGTTTTAGTTTGTGAGGCTACTGAAAGCAATATACTAGAAATGGATTGGCTTTTACAATGGGGATTTTACATGTTTGTAGTCCTGAGACTGAAAAAAAATGTCCAGATCAAGGCATCATCAGGCAATGTTTCTCCCTGAAGAACAGCTGCTGGCTGATCCTGGACTCCTCTGTTTGGCACATGGCAAGGCACATGGCTGTGTCTGCTGGTCCTTCCTTTTACTTCTAGGTTTCCTTGGTTTCAACTTCTGGCTTCAATGGCTTTTTTTTTAAATCTGAATTTCATCCTCTTCTAAAGGATTCCAGTTAGAGGATTAAGACCTACTCTGAGCCATGCCTTACTGAAGTAACCTAACCAAAAGACCCTTAACTGAATTAACATAATTATAAAGTCCCACTCACAATAGATTCACACCCACAGGAAAGAACCAGCTTTAAGAACATGATTTTCTGTGATACATACAGTCTCAAACTACCACAGTCACCCTGAATTATATCTCTTTCAACTAACACTCAGACTTCTCAAACACATTATCTCATTAACTCTATTATGTCTTGTTCTTCTACTTTGTACTTATTCCTTGGAAATTAGAACCCTTCAGTATCACATGCTGTCTATTCTGAAGGAGCAAAACTATGCTATCTGCTTGGGATTAGCAGCTGGATACTATTAGACGATGGACCAAAAGTATCCATGGGACTTGGCCCTTTCATTCTGGCGTCCTGAGTTAGATCCCAATTTAGAAGCTTGCTATGGCTAATGGTGAACTGTAGCAACGTGTGATTGTGCGTTCTCACCTGTACTCTAAAACTGGCCTATAGTGACTTCCTTTGGATCTTCCAAAGGAAAGATTTGGCAAGACTCTGGGGTGGGTATGTTTTCAGAAATAAATTTCAAGGGCATTTAAAACATAGCATAGCCAATTCACTTTATTTTATTTTACTGAGTGCAGTGTCCTGGATGTCTGGTTTGTTTTCTTATTTGATCCTCATTTTCGTTGCTTCTCTCCTCTCACTGAGAGCCATTTCTACACATATCCAACCCAGACTTCATAAGAATGCTGAGTTGTCATGCTGGAGTTTTACCTCACACTGGGGAGATATTAGTTGATAAGATCCACCTTGTTCAGATTTATGCTTTAGCATATTTCATGCTAAAAATATTTTTTCTACCATCTGCTAAGATTAGCACTCTAGTGGTATAATAAATTTACTCACCCTGTTTCTGTGATGTAGTTTGGAACCAACTTCATACTTTATTCGGCCTAATTGAAAAATAGGATAAGATAAATGATGCACTTTGAATTTCTCTCTCAGACATACCATTGTTCCTTCCTTCAATAGAGAGCACATCTGATTGTAATGTTAGTGGTTGAACAAAAGTTCCCATGGCAAAATTGCAGCGTTAGCCAATGTCATCATCCAGTGGAATCTTGTTAAAAATACTCAATTTTGTTTTGCCCTCAAATGAAATGTTATTTTTCATTTAAATACAAAACTGATGGCCGTCTTTCCGAAAGAAGAAATATATTTCAGTAAAAACATGGGACTTTGTATTCATTTACATCTGAGGCTCAAACTGAAGGCCAGATTTAGAATTTGATATATCTTCGGATTATTAGAGCATTAGGATTTCCTTCTTTTATTCAATCTTCTAGTTGGGCTTGAGTTGCTTTTGACCATGATGAAAGAGGAGGAAGGGTTAAAGTGTTGATTACATGGTACATTGTTGCAGTGATGCCCCCCAATAAAGTCTCCTGATATCCATATCCTTGGGTATTTTCCTCCCAGGTTGATCCTGGGCTTGACTGTCAAACTTGCTTTGCCTAAGGAGATATCAGTATATATGATGTAAGCAGAGGCTTAAAAACTGTGCAGATTGGGACTTGGAATGTGGTCACCATGTTAAGAAGCCTGGGCTAGCCTGCTAGAAACAGGTGATCCTGCTGACAGCCAATACCAAATGCTAGGCATTTAATGAGACCATTTTGATCATCTAGCCCTCGTTGTGCTACCAGATGACTGCAGCTGCATGAGTGACTCCAGGTAAGACTAGCAGACTAGTGGAAGAATTGTCTAGCTGAACTTAGGCTAAACTGCTGATCTATAGAATCATGAGGAAATAAAATTGTTCATATTTTAATCCACCCAGTTCTGATGGTATGTTATGCAGAAATAAATAACTGATACAATACATAATACCCTGACTCTCCCAGGCTGACTATATCCTTACTCTACTGCCAACAAAAACAGAATTTTGAGATTAGGATCAAGAATGCTGGATAGAATAAAGCCTAGATTAGATTTGTTATGGCTGGATGGAGTTTGCCAAAGAGACCATGAGGTATGCGCTAGAAAATCAGGACTAGAAAAAATAGGAAGTAAGTTTATTGATCATTACTTTTATAAGCATTATGTACCTCAGTTTCCTCATCTGTAAAATGAGTGTAATAAGATTACCTACTCGATGAGGATTAAATGAATTAACCCACATAAGACACTCAGAACAGGGACTCATACAGAGTAAGCATGCAATAAGTATAAGTGGATATTATGCAGTATATATCAAATATTAACTTGTGATTGACCAGGTTGAAGAAAAATCTCCTTGATGCCATTATTTAAGTGACCCATAAAGTCAAGACACAATGAACAAGGCTTATTAGACATTGTGGTTGTAAATTCATTAGTAAGCAGTGGGCATGCCATGACCCAGATTCAGAGAACTGTCTGCAGATAGGCCACTGGACCCTTGCCAAGGTACTGGGGATTGAACCCAGGACCTCGTATATGGGAAGCAGGTGCTCAACCATTGAGCTACATCTGCTCCCCAATGAGAGTTTGCTTTTCCCTTCATTTTTGGGAGGTATCAGGGATGGAAGCTGGGATCTTGTATAAGGGAACAGGTGCTCAACCACTTGAGCTACATCTGCCCCCCAGTAAAGTTAATTTTAAATCACTTTAACAGTGCTATGCACACACAAGATTTTCAAAAGAAACTGTTTACTCCCTGAATTAGTTTTCTAGGCTGCGCTAACAAGGTAACACAAACTGGGTGGCTTAAAACAACAGAAATTTATTATCTCACAAAATCAAGGTATCACCAGGGTCATGCTCTCTCAGAAGGCTCTGGGGAAGAAACCTTCCTTGTCTCTTCCAGCTTCTGGTGGTTGCTGGCAGTCCTTGGCATTCCTTGGCCTGTAGCCGCAGCACTCCATTTCCTGCCTCTGTTGTCACATAGCCGTCTTCCCTCTGTATGTGTGTCTATGTGTCCTACTGCCCCTCTTCTGATAAAGAAAGCAATCATTGGATTAGGGCCCACCTTAAGTGTGACCTCATCTTACCTTGACTACCTCTGCAAAGACCCTATTTCCAAATAAGATTACATCCAGAGGTACCAAGGGTTAGGACTTGAACATATCTTTTTGGGGGGACACAAATAAACCCAGTACAATCCTCAAATTCCAATTTGACCTATATCTATATCCTTGGATGACTGAAAAGAAAAAAAAAACTAGTAACACATAATGTGGCAAAGAAAATACCTCCACCCAGTCCTATTTCCTGTGCCCAACCATCTTCCCAATGTAGAAAAACTATTTAAATAACTATATCAATGATGAATATGACAATATTTAAAATTCCTGAAGCTTCTTGAGAATGCAGAAAATTTAGATATTTAAAATTTTTCTCCTTAACTTTGGCACTATGGTGACAGGGAGACGGCAGGAGTCTGTATTTGAGCATGCTTCTCTGGACATAGGCAAATTTAGCATGAAAGGTGGCTTCCTCCACATTGCACTGATTCTTATGTATAGTTTTTTCTGAGGGTATAATTTGTACACTGTGGTCTGAGTCTGAATCATATCAGTGTTTAAGAGAGGGAAAATATTGCCATGATTCTCTGACTAGAGCTTTGCATCCCTATTGAAATGTCACAGGCTTGATGAATATTTCCTTCCTTCCTTCCGCCCTCCCTCCCTCCTTTCCTCTCTCCCTCCCTGCTTCCCTCCTTCCTTCTTGCCCTCCTTCCTTTATAGCTATGCATGCCTGGGAGAGGAGGGAGGTATATTTTTATTAGAAAGTTATTACCTGCTTTCCCTGTTCTGATTTTCTCACTCATTGAAAAGTGAAAGCAACATCATTAGCCCTTTTATGTCTCCATTCCATAATATCTTTAATTTCAGAAACCTTCATGAGAATGATATAGAAGGCCAAATGCGGTTGTTTGTTTATAAAAGAAGTATATTACAATGGTCAAGAGACTGGCCTTGGGGAATGCTAGCTTCAAATTCACAAACCATCTTTCCTAAGAGTGTTACATTAGGCAAGATAATTAGTCTCTGTGAGGCTCAGTCTCCCCACTTATTAAATAAGGTTAGTAATTCCTACCCTGAAGGGTAGTTAAGAAGATTAAATGAGCTCAAATATGTAACAGGCATGGTACGTAAATAGTGCTCAATAAACGACGAGACTATGAGGACACTGTTTATGGTTCCGTTTAATAGAACATGCCCGTCTATGATCATGAATTTTTATGCACCTGCCCTCTCTGTTAAGCCACCCTATCCCACTGATGACTAACTCTTGTAACACAGTTGGCCTGGGATAACGGTTGAAGGTCTTACCCATCAACAGGCCAAATCTACACTTTCAACTTATAGCTGGTTAAAAATGAAAAGCAGGAGAAGCAACATTTAGATTCACCATGGCTTTTTAGTTAGAGAAAACCCTAAAGAAACTAATCCAACCTGCTCAGTTTCCAAATTGTGCTGTCCAAGATGGAAGCCATTAGCCACATATGGCTATTGAATAATTGAAATGTGGCCAGTATGAATTGAAATGTGCTGTAAGTATAAAATACACACTGCATTTCAAAGTGTTAGTATGAAAAATACATATAAATGTTGCATTAATTTCTGTCTATTAGTTACATGTTGAAACAATAATATTTTTGATATATTAGATTAAATAAAACATTAAATTTAATTTTACCTTCTTAAAACTTTTTTTTTTACTATGGCTACTGGAAATTTAAAAATGGTATGGGCTCGCATTTGTGGCTCACATTATATTTTATTATTTTATTTGGCAGCATCATGTCAAACAAAGAAAATTAGGTATAGAGATGTGAAATGACTTGTCCAAGATATCTCAGCTTTCACTGGCAGAACGCAGATACTATTCCACATCCTCTAGCTTGTAGCTCTTTCTCAACATGCTGCCTTTTCCTGGGAAAAAAAAAATTGAGACTGTGTGGAGTTAGGGCTCCAATGGTGTGTGTATAACCTTAAACACTGAGGTTTCTTTGGAAAACACTGCCAGCATCTCCTCAGTGACTGGCTTTACTTTTAAAAAAATGTTTTGCACTGCCTTGGAGACTGTGCTGCTGTTATCCATTTCTTGCGTTGGTTACAGAAATTGGTATTGTATCTAAAACAATTGCTGTTATTAACAGGTTAAGCTGCTGGGATGTTAAAATAAAGGCTGCCTAGCTTTAGTGCATTTTGTTGTAATCATCTCCCAGATGCCTTGTCGGAAATCAATTCAAGTTCAAAACTGGCTGGAATTGGGAGGTCAAGGCTTTGGCAGACTAAATATTTTATCTTCTGCTCATGTCTGGAGCTTTTAAAGATGTAGACTGGGGGCTTTTTCCTCATACCCCGTCTGGACAAAGATGATTGGCTTTGCCATTTTGCCCAGGTTAGGACAAGGTTAAAATCAATTATAATCAATTATTAAGAGTCTCTGTGGCCACATTGCTTTAAAGGGGATTTTAAAAGTTTCTCAGCTCTGAAACATGCATATCTTAGTTGCTGCCAGAGATGCCGTTATTCTAGACTGCCAAATATAGATGTTATCAGTATCAGGAGTAAATACGCTGAATTTCTGCTTCCTATTTCCTTGGCACTTATGTTGCAGGACAATGAGAAAAATGTAAAAAGGCTGAGATAATCATCATTGTTGCACCAAGTTGAAAAATCTTGTTACCTTCTTATATATGTTAGACAACTAGAACTATTTATAATTTGGTCACATTGTCAAATTATTTCCTAGGAATTTATTGAGATGCTTTCTGCAGTTCTAATGTGACAATATACAGTGGAAAAGCACATGTAACTGCTGAATTTGAAGGGAAGTTGAAGGAATCATAGATTTCTAATGCCATAGTAATTCTGAGCTCTTAGAGACAAGCTAGTTCCAGCCCTACCTTTTAAGATAAGGAAACTGAGGCTTGGAAAATTTAAATGAGTTCCCTAAATTTTCACAGCATGTCAAAGGAAGAATTGTATTTCCTCACTCTTAAAAGCACATGTGGTCCTTAAATATCCAAATGAATCTTTACTTTTTATACGTTAATTCCATTCAATAATAATTTTCTTCACGATGATTTGAGAAGAAAAGCTATTCATACAAAATTAATATTATTCTGAACCTTGGACCAAGACATGAACTCAATAAACAGAATATAATTTTAAAGTGTTCTCAAAAGGTCACTTAGCTTTATCCTTCATCTCGTTTTCCACGAATGGAAATCCCTTGTAGTTTCAGGTTTCATCCAGACCCAGTGGCTGAAATTTCAATTTCAAAATGTTGCTAGAAAAATATTCCATTTCTAGTCATAGTTTAGAAACAGAACTTTAGAAAATATACCAGAATTTCACAGGTTCGATAAAGCCTGTGAATGGAGAACATGTACTACATGATGCATTAGTCTTAGAGGAATCCATTGTTATTTAGTTAACATTGTTAGTTACAACACATTTTTATAGCAAGTGCCTAACCCTGTGTGTGTGTGTGTGTGTGTGTGTGTATCAAACACTCAATATTCCTAATTTGAGGAAAAGAAACCCGTGGAATTTGAGGGGGAGTCATACATTCGAATTCTAACACTTGCTCATCACTCCATCAGCAAAATGAAAACCTTATACATGTCCCCTGGCTCATTTGGGCACTGGAACCAAGTTATGATGTGTGTATGTCATGGCATACATGGCATGGCTGTATATGACACATGGTAAGCTCTCAATAGATCTTAATTATAGTAATAATGACATAATAATTATTTTCATCCATAGTGGTAGCAGCAGCAGCAATAGCCACAGTGGTAATATGTGTATTTGCTATTTCTAACATTGTATTATTTTCTTTTGGACCTATATGTATACTAAGGGGGCAGAATTGCTCCAATGGCTGTTCAGATCAAAAGTTTTAGATAGGTTTTTTCAGCTTGGTTTATTTAATCACAATACAATTCATATGGGTGAACCCTTCAAAGCTTATTGAATGTTGATAAGCCACCTTGTTCATTTGGATCATTGGTTCGATTCCAAGAACAGTTTATTCATTGCATTTTCAGGGACAATCTGATTCTGATAGCCCATGGGTGAATTAGTTGGTAGAAAGTTTTACTCTCTCTCTTTCTGTATTCAATCTGAGTTTGCAGCACATCCTATTAGAACTCACCCTCAAAACCTTTGAAACTTGGCAAGCAGCATAAAGCAGTGTAGCTGAAGAATATTAAAAGTTACAGAGTAAGAAGGACTAGTTAGAGTTAGTTCTGCCACTTACTGGCTGAGTCTTAGGTCAGTTCACCTAACTGAGCCTCTGCTTTTTCAACTATAGAATGAAGAGAATAATACCAATTTCTGTCATCATGTTGAATGTTAATATTAATATAATGTATGTAAAACTCTTAGCATGGTGCATCAGGTATGGTAAGTGTTATATAAGTGGGAACTATTATTTGTATTTTGTGTACCGATACAACTCTAAACCACGGTACTTATTTTAGGGCAGTGAATAAATATTTACATTATATTCATTTATACCGTCATTTCACAAATACTTATTGATTGAAAACTTTCTATTTATCAGACACTGTTCTAGACCCAGAGATGAAATAGCGAGCAAGAGCGATATGCTTAGAGAATCAATGGTGGGGTGCAGAGAAAATTAAACTGACAATTTCAGTGTATACATTATAGCTTCACTGATTATTAGCTCCCGTTGGGCTTGTTGAAAGTTTTGGCTCCCCTCACTGTAAATGGTCAGCTCAGAAGGCCAGGTTGCAGAATTTATGAATGTACACGTGCTTTGCTTTAAAGTTGGGCATGGACTTTGCCCTGTGTTTACATATCTCCTCCATCCAAACATCTCGAGTACTGAAAATTGGCGCAGGAATCGAGTGTGTAGCTTCCTAGCTGAGAAGAGAAACTGAAAACATACTCTACTTACTAGAGTGTTGACATAGCGGCAAGTCTCTGATAAAGAAGTTCCAGAAAGCTGCCCTCCATTTTCAAAGTTTTCCTGTGATGTCCTGTCCTCTATTTTCCCTTGCCTGGGTACAGTTCTGTCTTAATTGATTTTGATAAGACGAACGTTTCACATTTGTAGTATGCTTGTCGTCTGTTGCCAATTATAAGCTACCCATCACCAGCAGGCCCTGCCATCCCTGCAGTTAACACCAGCCTTCCCTCCATTCTATTTGGATCTCCTGGCTCAGTACCAGGTATGCGTGCATAGGAAGGAGTAATGGAGAATGAATAATCTCGTTCAGTTTTCTTGGAGCAGAAAGTGTTTGGAGGGAAGAGTACTCCCAGGGGACCCCTGTTTCCTTTACCTTTTTGAAAGGAGCACCCTAAGCTTTAAATAATGATTCATGTAGTATACACCGTATCCAAAGAGTAAATGCAGAGATGAAAGCTTCTATTTATTCTGTACAGTGAAAATAGAAATCTGCAGACAGCATCTGCTTCTCATTTAAATGTATTTTTTCCTAATTATTTAGATGTATAGAGGCATCAAGCCAGGTTTCAATCAACAACAAAGGTCTTGGGCTATCTAAACAAAACCTCATTTCTGAAGCCACTGGTCATAACACTTAAATGACTTAAAGATCTCAACATGGCTTTTAAAGCAGAGTGGTTCAAAGCTTGGGACATGAGCAAATATGCTGTTTTGTTTTTTAATTCAAATATATTTCCTGATGCTTAAAAATACTATATTATTTAACCTTGGTTCTGAGTCACCTTGCCTTTTAAAGATTAAATCCTGGAAACATGACTTATGTCTTATTTTTAATAGAAAAGAATGAAGAGTCCTTGGATACTCCAATTATATGGATTAGTTGTTTTAAGCATGTGGAAAAATTCAAAGCCTCAAATATTAACTAATTATAATTATGGCTCCCTCAATTTCATGACCCACAACATGGAAGAGACTAAAATAAACTTTGGTTTTTCAGAAACTCTGAAGTGATTCCTTTGCTTAGCTCAATTATACACAGGTGAATAGACATGCCATAACTTAGGAGAGAAAGGGATTAGTAATTTTGGTAGAAAGGGCTCCTATATCCAATAAATCTCTCAACAGCAATATGTTGAGCCCAGCCAGTATGATAGACCTGATACTTCTGGAGGGATCCACTCTGTATAGACAAACTCACAGGCATAACTGAAGATATAAGGAAAGGAAGGCTTGAACTGGCCCTGATTGCTCTGGAAAGGCAATGTTGAAAAGTGAAACTATCCCTAATTCTGTTAACCCCTTCCCTCCATAAAAATAAGGCATCTAGCATCCTCTCTGTTCTTATATGCACAGTTCTGACATAAGATTGATTTAAAAGGAGTTGCTCTCCTTTTGTCTCCTGTCTTCGTTTCCCAGGTTCTAAAACAAATGCCATACAACAGGTTGGCTTAAACGATGGGAATTTATTGGTTTACAGTTTTGTGGCTAGGAGAATTCCAAAATCAAGGCGTCAGCAAAGCAATGCTTCCTCCCTGAAGACAGTGGCATTCTAAGGCTGGCTGCTGGGGATCCTTGGTCTTTGGCTTTCCTGTCACATGGCAATGCACATAGAGATGTCTTCTTTCTCTGCTGGGTTCTGTTAATTTCTGGCTTCTTTCTCTATGTCTGAATTTCATTCTGCTTATAAAGGACTCCAGTAATCCAGATCAAAGCCCAACCTCATGCAGTTAGATCACACCTTAACCAAAGTAACATATTCAAGAGATCCTATTTAAAATGGGCCCACACCCACCAGAATGTGGACCAAGACCAAGAACATGTCCACACTGGGATACACAGTTGAATCTACCACAGTCCCACCACATTTCCTAATTACTCTCTGTACCCAGCCCTGGCCAGTTGGGACTAGAGGTTGAAAGGATGCTGATTTGGGGGAAATTGTATTCTTTATATATATGTAATTCCCTCTCTCTCTTTCACTCTCTCTTTCTCTTTTTCTCTCTCTGCCTACTTGCCATACCTATTTCAGTCTTCTTTTACTAGCTAGCCAGCCTACTGTGCTCATGACCCACTCTGATACGTAATAATTGAATTTAGGGCAAGAGTTTATGTTCTTGTTTTTTATTACTTATAACTTGCCTGATTCAAAAAAGGATTTGAGGCAGCAAGAGTAAATGACACTGGGAGTTACGCTGATATTTTTAGCATGTATTTGGCCCATATTCTTTTAGGCTGCATACATTTCCATAACTCTGAGCATGGATCATATTTGGCTGACCTTTTGTCCAGGGTAGAATTCACAAAATTGCAGAAAGTAGAAAATGAATTTCTCAGTTTTTACAAAATCACTAGAGGCACACCTGAATGAATCCAATATTGTGCCCAGCTTGGTAATAGTTCTACTAATTACGTCATTTTATACTTAAGGCATGTTTCCTGTTTGCTACAGGGTTGGGAAATATTTAAAGGGCCTTTTGGATTTCTGTTTCGCTTTGGCCACATCATGGACCACTCTGAACTCTAGACTCTGCATCGTTTAAATGAGGATAATAAACCAATAGCATCTTTATTATGGGGTTATTGTGAGAATCAAATGAGATAATATGTACATGCAGGAGCGTAGTAAATAATGTCACTATGTGTTATGGAGTCAGTGTGAGTGAATGTTTTATTTACTTCAGTCTCTGCTTCATATAGTGAGAGACCAGGCCCTAGCTCTCCCCAGTGCTCTATGAAAAGTGCCTCATTGTGTTTGGACTTTATTTATTGAATGCATTTGAATGAGTGATCATTCTAAGAGCAGGAGTCATTCAATTTGTTTTCACAATGGGGTGATGGGTGAGGCTGGAAACTACATTCTCAAATGCACTATCCAGAACACAAAAAACAAAACCACTTTTAAAAAGTGACTCATCTTTAATATCGCATAGCCGTTTTGAAATTCTTCATTCGACCGTTTTAATAGCAAACTCTTAATTGAGAATGTTATAAACTGCTTTGCAGACAAAGGCAATCACGACCTGGGAAATTAAGTGGACTAATTTACAAGTAGGCTTTTTTCTGGCTGGAGGTTTCATTTATTCAGGGATTGGTTTTAGGTTTTCTGGGCAACCCATGCTCCCTTTCCCCCACCCCACGGGGAGAATGTATCTGGGGTGTTCAATACACATTAAAAGTGGAAAAAAAACCACAAAAAACAGTTCCCCACATGTTTATTTCTCCTGGTTTGCAATCAAAGTCCTTCTGACATTTTATTCTCAAAAACAATTGCTCATCACTTTTGTCATTCTTCAAGATACTTCATTCTCTAACCATCCAATTTTTTTTCCTATGTGGGTCATACAAATATGTTGTGAGTGAATGAACTTTTGGTACCATCACTCTTCCACACTGTATCAAGATCCTTTTGCCCCAGGTCTTCACTCATCTGTCTTCTTCCCTGGTGGATTTCCTCCATGTCTGATTGATCACCCCACCCTTGCTCATCCTTTGAGGTCCTCTTCCAAACCTTCTCTCTAAAACCAGCCAAGTCCACAGTGAGTTTCCTCTTCTCTGAATTTCTCTCATAGTCTCCATAATTTATAATTTTTAAAACATGTGTTGTCTTTGTTCTTAGTTTTAAAGAAATTTTGTCCCTCTTCCTCCCTACCCCAACTATTTTATAAGCTAGGCAAAGAGAGAAGACTTGAAAGTCAGATAGATGTGGGCAAAACCCTACTTCTCCCATTTACTAGTTGTGGCACTTGGGGCACCTGGGGATAATAATAAAAATTATTTCATAGGAATAATAAAAATTACTTGAAACTGTAAAAAGAGGCAGATTATATGAACCAAAACATATAATATTAGCTCATTAAATTTTGTTCAATGATTAATTCATCAATTCTTAGAGAAAAAGCTTTCTCTAATTTTAGGAGAGGAAGGAGAGAAAGAATCTTTTTGGGGGGAGGACTAAAAGAGTTTTCATTTATTCATAGTTATCATATTAGGAAATAAAACAGAAATTCAAAAATATTCACTTGCTAATTCACTTTAAAATGAAAAAAATAAACCCATAATAACCAAGGAAATATTTTCCCATTTGTTCTCAAAACTTTTGCCCCCTTTAACTATTGAAGAGCCAATGAACTTTCCTAGGTTTCAGTATTACTGCTTAGTCAAATGCCCATTGTTTACAGTTCATTCCTTTTATTGAGCTCCTATTATTGTCAGATATTGTGCTTGGCACAAGCAAGAAAATATCTATTAATTTCCAAGGCCACTGTCTGCAGATTGCTGAAACCCTTTTTTAAGCCATGGATTCATATGATATTCCTCACTGTGCCCCCCATATGTACATGCCTGGGGTGTGGATGTGGCTCAGATGGTTGGGTGTCCGTTTCCCATATGGAGGGACCTGGATTCGATCCCTGGGACCTCCTGGTAAAATAAAGAAAAACATAGAAGGTGTGCAGGCATGCCGTCAGGCCTGGCAGGCGGGTGAGCCCTCTGGCCCCGCCGAACCACGCAGCAAGATGATGACATTAACAAGAGAGAGATGCAGGGGAGAGCCAAGGTGAGACGTGCAGATAAAAACAGGAAATGAGGTGGTTCAGGTGGCAGAATGCTTCTCTCCCACATCAGAGGTTCCCAGGATTGAATCCTGGTGAAGACAGTAGGAGAAGGATGAGAGGAGAGGGCAGGAAATAGACACAGAGAATTGCTCAATGAATGGATACAAAAACAGCAAAAGTG
The DNA here is from genome assembly GCA_004027955.1 of Chaetophractus vellerosus. Lineage (NCBI taxonomy): Eukaryota > Metazoa > Chordata > Mammalia > Cingulata > Chlamyphoridae > Chaetophractus > Chaetophractus vellerosus. The sequence goes on along the minus strand of PVKH010001056.1, from coordinate 19,116 downwards.
GGGGGTGGGAGGTTTAAAATGGATAAAAAGTAAATAAAGAAAAATTAAGTCTGGGCTAAGGGTAAAAAGTACGAACGGAGCAAAACCAGTGGATTTTAGTATTCTGGCTTGCTGTCAACAGCTTAACCAGCTCGGATACTATTCATCCACAGTATAAACCCCATCCCATACTTGTGACTATTGTGCTGATATTAAATTATTTTTGTATATGAATGACTATGCCTTACTTTATATCAGTTGCGCCCTTTTGCCCTCCTTTTAGTAGATGTTGTTCCACCGTTTTAACTCATATTTTCTTCAGGTTTCTCCCCTCTTTTTTTCCACATGAAATCCATTTGTTCATAAAACACATTGGTTCAAAAACAATGTTTAGCTAGCCTATAAATCAATAACAGTCCATTGTCAAAGGTTTACAATTTATTTTTCTTTCTTAAAGGCAGCCTATTTATATAGTTTTCTAACTAAGATAAAACAGTTTATTTAGACTTAAAAAGCAAGAGAAAAGATAAAACGACATTTCACTGATGATACCAATATCAATATCAAAAAGCTCAGTAATTGTTCCCTTCCCACTTGGAGTAACGAATAGTGGACAGGTTATTAGTTGAGACGTCTTGTCTGGTCCCTTGTTCCTCAAAGCATGGTCCCGTGGTCTGTGAACCAGCGGTTTTGGTATCACTTAGGAGCTTTTTAGAAATGCAGAAGCCCAGGCCCATCCTAGACCAACCGAATCAGAATCTTTATTTTCCCCAGGATCTCCAGGTGATTCATAAGTACCTTGAAGTTTATAAGTGCCATAGCTAATCCACCTCCCCTTCTAGCCCCTTTGTTGTAATGAGAAATTTCAAACTCAGAGAATTAGTACAGAGCTAAGACTAGGATCTCAACCCCTAAGTTCAGTTTCACTGTGATCTTCTGTGCTCAGGGCTGCCTCAGTAGCTCCTTGATTCTTAGGGCAAAAGTAAGTGGCTGTTCCCCAGTTGTTCACTAGAGGCTTGAACTCATCTTGCCCTTCTTTCCTGGCTGATGAACACTGGTCTAGGAAAGTGGACTGCAAGATTGGAGATTGACTTTCTCTTTATCTGACTTTGGCAGTGCTGCTTTAACAAAGTACTACAGACTCGGTGGCTTAAACAATGGAAACTTATTTTCTCACAGTTCCGAAGGCCAGAAGTCTAAAATCAAGGTGTTGGCAGGGACATGCTTCCACTTTAAAGGGAGAATCCATCCTATGATCCTCCCCTGGCTTCTGGTGAGTGGCTGGCAATCCTTGGTGCTTCTTGGCTTGTGGTGATATAACTCAATCTGCCTGGGTCACGTGGTCATCTCTCTTACTGTGTCTAAATTTCTTTTGCTTATAAGAACACCAGTCATATTGGATTAAGGATCCACCATAATCCAGTTTGGCCTTCATCTTAACTAATAACGTCTTTAAATATCCTATTTACAAATAAGTTCCCATTCACAGGACTGGGGATTGGGACTTGGACATGGTTTTGGGGGAATACAAGTCAATCTATAGCACACTTTAAGCCCTATCCCACTTGTGTGAGGAGCCCTTTGGCTTAGTAACCATCCTCTATTGCATATAGCTTCCTACATAAGAATAAACCCTAATGATGCCAGAATCCTTTTATTGTCATTAATGTTTGTCAGCATCTATGATAGGAATTTTACCATCTGACATTCTTTCCCTACTCACAGCTCATGCTTGTGTAGTATATCTCCACTCATACAAGGAGGGTGGAAAAGGCTGAGCCAAGCCCTGTTAACAAAACAGTCCCCTGAAGGGCTGTAATATTGCTCAGTGGTAATATCATCCCTATGCATTTTATCTTGTACATGAAATCTGGGCTAATTATCATTTTCTCATACAGTACATTTTAGACCGTTGTGTTTTTGTGTCCCTGCCTAGTTCATTAAGCAGGGTTTTACAGCTCCTCCAGTAACAGGATTGCTATTGACACTTTCATTAGACCCATAATTCAAATGCTTGTCTGCCTTCCAAATGGAAGCCTCTGAGTCCAGAACTACAATCTGGCCACCAACCGTATGTTGGCTTTTAGAACTGTCATAAACTCATCATCACATTCAAGTTCTTGAAGGGTCAAAATCTGCTTTGTTTGGTGAACTGTCTCCATCCAACAAACAGTCAATGTGTTCTCCACAAATAATCAGCCAAGCTTTCTCTGTCACTCTCTGAAAACTCTTCCAGACAGTTCTTAGTATAGTGTGAGTATAGAGCAAAGTAATCATTATCTGTATTTAAAAAGTCCTTCCTTCCTTCCTTATTCCTTTCCTCCTTTCCTTCCAATTATTTCACTATACAATACCAATACACTAAGTATTAAGGGGGTTTCTATAGTGATTTAAAGATGAATAAAATGGCCCCTGCCAGGGAGTATCTTCTGGTGTAGTAGATGTGTAAATAAATCGAACAAGTAAATGGAGGGTAGACAGCTTCACCACTGGGTTGCCAGCAATGGGAATCACAACAATTATAGACTCCTATTCTCCAACTAATGGCTATTATCAACAATATTTTCTCACCAATGGTTCAAATGGAAATAGCTTTGACCAATCTAAATTAACTATACATATATGTATGAAATGTGTCACAGGGCATAACCTCAAGAGCAGATGAAGTCCCTGGAAATTATTCTGGTGGGCAATAGAGATAAAGTGAGGCTGGACCAGAGACATCCTTTGCTTTACTGATTATGAAAAATAGTCTTTTGTTTATTAATCCTTTTTTTTGTTATCTCTCTGACAAGGTTCAATGCAACTATTTGATTTAATGTATAATAAACTTTTCTTAAGAAATGCTGACTGGACATCAAAAATTGCCATTTTAGGGGCTTTTGATTTTCACAAAAGTGACTTTCTTGGGTTTCAGTGATGAAGCAGAAAATATGAGCAAACATATGTAGCCTCAGTGTGCAATTAATGTTTTTGTCCTTCACGAACTGCTTTTAGCTATTTAATTGAACATACAATTGTAAACCATGTATCTCAATGTGGAGTTAATTGTTTGATTTAAACAGCTACTTCTTAGTTGCTTTGCTTTTCCTTTCTGGCACATCAAATCATGGGGAGAAAAATTGATATGGGGTAGATATCACCTCCCTAAGACTTTTACCTTTAAGAAGAAAAGAAAGAGAGGAAGAAAAAAAAAAAGAAAAAAAAAAGAAAGAGAGGAAGTATTGGAAAAGGCAAGAGTATAGTCTTCTACCATTTCTTCAAGTCCTTTCTTGGTTCTTGACCTTATCTGAGCACACACATTGGATTACCCACTCACATGGTTTCTTACAACCAAGCCCATAGCTGGGTTTCTGTAAAAGAAAGGCCCTCTTCTAGAATGGACTTGAACCATTAAGCAGAAGAAGGGTGCAAGGATGGGCTCTAGTGCTGATTGGGGTAACGTGGCTTCATTTTGCAGTAACACTGCTGTTGTGTTGGAAAATGACTTCAGCATTCTTCCCAGTGAATTTCATTCTACTATGTGTGCCTTCATAAACATGTCCACTTGTGAGATGGAGGTCAACGGCAGTGTGGAGTTTAGAAATTGTTGCTTGGAAATCACACTCACTTAAATACCTACATCTGTCCATCAGCTGTGCCATAGCTTATTTCAAGCCTGCGCAGAAGAGTGATTTGCAATCTCCTTCCTTTTCATTTCAAGTAGCATCACTCACTTTAAGCCAGATAGTCAGGCCTCTTCAGAAGCCTCCAGGGTGAAGGACAAGTAAGGAGAAGCTTATCCAATCTTTTACAACTGTGCCCGGCTGCATGCATGAAACTCGTTAGATCTTTCCCTGGTATTTTAATTTTAAAAATAACACATTTCTCCCTTCATGTGACAAATAATGGGGATTTTGCCACATAATTTCATGATCCAGATGGCTCTTTTGTGATTCTATACATTTAATTGATCACTATCCAGGTTTAAAGCTGGGCCAGAATGTCTGGGATTGAGGGAGAGAACATAATGTTTATTTTTGCAAGTCTTTCCCCTTTGAGTTATCTTCTCTCATCTTCTATAAACTCAGGTTGCATAACTACATTGTTGTTGGTTTTTTCACTCACAAGGACTTACCAATTTGGTCTTCTTCCAGGAGCTGAAAACCGATTACAAATATGAAACAGATTTCATTACTGGACTTGAACTCCACATTACAAAACAATAAGGTCCTCAAAATAATTGGAAAAGACCTTCACCAAAGAGTAGCTGCAATGTGAATGGAAATATATCAAGGAATAAGAGGTAAATTTTGAGTGAAAACTTATTTTTTGTGTGTGGAAATATAGGTGTATAGGATATATGCTTTGAGGCTAAAGGTACTATTCTTCAGCTAAGGGTCTGAGAATCTTTTTAAACCAGCAAAACATAGTGGATAATCCAGGGTGGGTTTTTTGTTGTTGTTGTTGTTGTTGTTGTTGTTTTACCTTAGATCTATCTGTCTAGCTATTAATTATAGAAATATTACTGGAATTCTGGAAGACCAAAAATATCATTTTTTTTTTGTGGGAATGCTTAGTAATGGAAACCTCCTCCATAAAAGCACTCATGTGTTTCAAAAATGATGGCGTATCATCTTCAAAATCTATTTCCAGGATCATAAGGGATCAAATCAGGGGCAAAGGGCAATAGAGCTCTTAAAGCCTGCTTTTCTTTGAGGAAAAATAAAGTGGGTTGGGCTCCTCAGAATATAGGAGGATCACCTGAAGTAGTCCCCTGCCATTTTTGCTTTTCCCAATGTGAAAAAGGAAAACAATTTATATTGCTATATGAAGTGGCCTCAGTCTCCTTTCTCATGACCTATGAAATTGTTTTCTGGATTCACTGGTTCTGTACTTCCAGAAAGGGTCTATGAGATGCCAGAATATTTCCTTAGTTTTGGGAAAAAAAGAATCTGGAGAATAAGGAAAGGGTAGAAGGAACAAAAGCTATGGAGACCTATTATCATGAAGAAAGTTGTGAGCTGGGAACACAGCAATGAAAGGCATTCAGTCCCCCAAGAAAAAGAGCAGAAATGGGTTGGTAACTGAGGTGTGAGTGTGGAGAGACTGTAGTGGATGAGGATGTGGTGTGAGAATTTGGAGGAAGAGTGGGAGTGATGTTTGAACTTTCAAAGATTGAACAGTGAGCATGTAAGTTCACAGAGTGAGACATTTGAGAGCTGCAGAGTATTAGAAAATGAGAAAAGATAGGTAATATTAATAGGACTTGTCATAGACTGTATTCTTGGATCACCTTTATTTCTTCAATAAATGAGTTAAGAGAGGAATCTTCCAATTTTAAATGAAATGTCACTCTGGACCTGAACCCCACATGGGTATAGCCTTTGATAAGGTTATTCCCACAAAGCAAATATCCCACTAGGCACCCTGGCCATGAGATATTTTTTAAAAGAAATCTTTGTGTCTTTCTCAATGCCCAAGCATCAGCTCAACCATTAGATTTGCAGTTGTCTTGATCTGGTCTAGTTTACAAAGATGCAGATCTGAGAAGCAAGTATCCTGTGATTTAGCTCTGGAGGAATCCCTAACTCGTTGCATGACCCAAAGTCATTCATCAAAGGTAATAGTGTGATGTCGTTGTGAACATGAGGCTGCAGAGCTATGCAGATTTTGCACAAGTTATTAACCTTCTTTAGGCATTGTTTCCTGTGTCTAGACTGCTGGGACATTAGAAGAATCTCCCCCATGGGGCTCTGTAGTGAGAAAATGTATGTTAAGCCTCATAATAGTGAGTTCAATCAATGTGAGCCTCTATTGTTTTTGTTGCTGATACTATTATTGACGGTGGTGATGTTATTCATTACTGGCCCTCAGTTTTCTCATCTTTAAAATGAGAGCATACGATAAGATTTTCTGCACAGGCCCTTCCGATCTAAAAATAATTTCTCTGATTCCTGAATTTGGAGAAGCCTCACACAAGAAGTAGGCAATTGTCAAGGAGAAAACTCTTTACTGTAAGTCTCCTACAAATATTTGGTTCTTTTAAAATGCGACCTCTTGGAGAGGGCCCACGACTTCTTTTCATAGAGGCTTCACCAACTTTAGTATCTTGCCCAATACTACTTTACATTTGTATTACTGAATAAGAAAGGGAATTGGGCTTCTCTTTCCATCTATAAACTAAACTCTACTTGAGTTTCATCGAACTGGTAGATAGTTGATTTACCCTATATGTATAGAAACACAACTTAGTAGTTCTGCCTTTACTTAAGAACATAGATAGCCAAAAAATTCTATTTTCCTTTATCTTTTTTCCTCCCCCTCCTCTTCTTCCTTCTCTTCCTCCTTCTTTTAAAGCTATTAAAACCCTACTTCTTCTGTGATATGAAACAGACCACCCCTTTCAAAGACTTTTGAGATATTTCTTCTCTTTACTTGATTTACTTGGTAGTATCTTAGCCACAGGAATGTGATACTGATAGAGTTGTTGATTAGTCCTAGAATACATCACAATCCCTAAATACATGAAATTAAAAAAAGAAAAAAGAAATCAACATTGTTCTGAAAGGAAGGTAGTTAAAATTCAGAAAGAGAGATTCTTTAATTAACTTAATAAAATTACTAATGGAAGCATTTTAACTGCTAAATTTAATTTACTTGTCAAGATATCAGGCTACAAAGAGGAGGGAAGAGTAGGAACTCTGCTTTCCATTATGATCTACTCTATTATAGAATAAATTTGCTTAAAATGAAATATATCACCAAAAGCCATCAATGACATCTTAATTTGGAACAGCCAGTTGAAAAGTAATTAGACTATGAAGCAATCAGTTCTAGTAAATCAGTGTTTCCCTTTACATAAACATACTTTTTTTTTTTTTTTTTTACTATTTATATACAGGAAAGACTTTCAGGTAGTAGGTAGTAGGCAGGCAAAGATGCTGATTCTTTTGGCTGTCGGTGTTTCTACTTTACATTACCAAGCTGTCAAAACAAAATGTTTTATGATGGGATTAAAAAAATGTATAAGCATCTGATTTGATTTAGTGTTTATATTTATATGTTGAACTGAGGAGAGTTTGCTTATCATAGGAGTTTAAAAGATTTACATTTGTCTGCCTCTTACTTCTAAAATGCTTTCCAGATCCACAGGCAACCCTGACACCTTACTTCAATGAATGAGGTTCAGTCAAAAATCAAACACAAGCCCTGCTTCTCCCTGCAGGGTCTCTCCTAACTTTATATAAATAAAGGTAGAGAATGTGGTTGCTAATGAGACATGGTTGGCACTGAGGTGGGAGTGGTTAAAATTGTCTTTTTGCTTTGTGCCTGAGAATTCACCATTAAGAGTTTCCAAATTGCAATTGTCCTTCCTAAAAGTGCTTTGTTTTTCACTTATTTTTATGAAAAACTGATGAGTAATGTGGGTAAGACTTAATTTATATTTAACCTCATTATGAAGAGTTGGCAAGATTTAGCTGACCCATATCAAGGATTCAAGGATTGAACTATTTTATATCAGGAAACACTTTTGTGTACAACCTTTTTAGTCATGTTAGATCCCGTCTGAAGAAGGTGTTTTCATCTTCAATTTTCAGACATGGAACTTGAGGCCTGGAGAGGTGAAGTGACTTGTGGGGACCACAGTGGTATTGAATGGTGCTAGAGCAAAGGCTTCTGGGCTCCTGATACTTTTTCCACAACATCTGCTTCTGATGATGGAATCCCATCTGTTATATACTGAGGGGAAGATGTGTGAGAAAAATAACTAGAAGAGATATCAATCACTCCGCAAAATATTTATGAAGGACTTCATTCAGATATTAGGGGAGTCACCATTGTCACCAGCCTGAAAACTCAGAGAGGATGATGAATTATGCCAAAGAGAACATTAGTTCAGAACGTAGAGACTCCCTTGCAACGGTGTGCTTGTGTTAGCGTGTTTTATTCTGTAGTGAGAGAGGATGGCATGAGAGAGGAAAATAAAGGACACTTTTATAGTGAGTAAAAATCAGCTATACCTTGTTATTAATGGAAAAATGTGAGGAAGACAAACACAGTTCTTGGTTCTGTCAGCATGCCCATCACTTAACAGTATGCAAATGACTTCATCCTGTTGGAGTAAATAATTTCTGTTCCCCCCACTGACTGTTTAGACATGACATTGACAACAACACTATAAGGTACTATTCCATTTTGAAAAACACGTTGGGAAGAAATCTAATGTGTTTGATGCAGTGGGTGTAAGTGTTACGATTTCTAACGGTAGATAGGCGTGGAGTAGCCTAAGACAATATAATTAAAGTGCAAAAGCCCCCTGCTGCACTGTCCAAGTGACAGAACTTAGACTACCGGACCCTTCTGCCTCTGTGAGTCTGGTAAAAGTACAGTCTGTCATCCCATCGCTACTCAAGATCTGCGTATAACAGGACAATTGCCCTGGGAGTGGGGAAGGCAGGAACTGCATAAAAATAGACAGAACAACTTAAAGTTAGCCAAGGAAAGATAAGGACTGCAAAAGTGGGAGATGAGATATTGCTGGTAAAAGAGGTTAAATGGAGTAAGGAGGTCTTTTATAAATGTATCAAGGAATAAAAGTGATACTCAAGAGAAAAAACACCAGCGAATAAATGAGAAGAGGAGGGTGTGAAATTAATGATGGCTGCTATATTGACCTCCTGCTTTAAGTCAATTTTTAAGGGAAAAATGAGAAGGAAATTTGGACAGCTGGAAGGCAATAATGACTTTTTAAAATAGGTATCGACAAAGAGGATGAGGGGAAATATAGAAAAAAAATTAAACATTGTGGCATATACAGATTGTATGTTTCAGATAACATGCTTCCTGGGGAATTAAATTCCCTGCCTACTAACTGCAGAGATATGGAAGAAGAACAATACAAACCAGAAAGATGTCAGAAATTCCTCAGTACAAATGTGGTTCATATTATGATAGCATAATGGTTGGGTTGGGTTGGGTTTGGGGAGCAAACCTGGGACAGGCTATCCTAGTGTTCTATAAATTTTGGATATATTTGGTTTTGCCTGTGTGTCCATTTCAATTTTTAGAAAATTGGGAAACATTTTCCTGTTGTATTTAGTGAGAAAGGAAATAAAGTCAATACCCCATACAACCAATGTATACTATACTTTTTAATATAATTTTTAAAAAGAAATTTTAGATTACATAAATGTTACATTAAAAAATATAAGGCATTCCCATATGCCCTACTTCTTCCCTCTCCCACTCTTTCCCACAATAACAACATCCTTCATTAGTGCAGTACATTTGTTACAATTGATGAACCCATATTGAAGCATTGCTACTAACCATGGACTACAGTTTACATTATAACTTATACTTTGTCCTGTACCATTTTGTAAGTTATGACAAAATATACAATGGCCTGTATCTGTCACTGCAATGTCATGCAGGACAAATCCAATGTCTCGAAAATGCCCCCATATTACACCTAATCTTCCCTCTCCCATCCCTCAGAACTTCTGGTGGTCACTGCCTTTATGTCAATGATAAGAGTTCTTCCATTGCTAGATTAATAATAAATCTGTACTAGAATAACAAGTCTACTTTAGTCCATTGTTCATTCCCCAATCTTGAGGATTTTGGATAGTGATGCCCACTCTGCTTGTAATTAAGAGGGGGCTTAGATCCCATGGGTCAGATGGATGGAGCTATCTTGCATGCAGTCTGTTCCTTGGGATGGACGTTGTCCATCATCATCCCCTTGTTAGTTGTCCTGTGTGAGTCCAATGAACTGGAGAGTAGGAGTTGCAACTTTGCTGAAATTCGGGGCTCAACTGGCACATAGATGTACCAAAGATTTAAGTCTCTGGGATATATATTTATCAAGTATAGTGCTAATTATGGGTTCAAATAAAAGGGGCGGAAGAGCCACATCTAGAGAACCTATAAATGAGTCTAACTCTGTTACACTGGGGAGCATAAATTCTAAAGTAAGGCCCACTGACAGGGTGCCACATTCCTGAGCTGTCTGCCCTGCTTATAATTTCTGGCTATCTCTAGAGCCCTCAGGAGCCCCGCTATTTGAGGCACTGTTTACTGTGACAGTCAATGAGATCATGCTGCAACTTGCATAAGCGTAAGCTCTGGAATGACCTCTGGGCTCACTTTGAAATCTCTTAGCTATAAAAACTCATTTGTATTTACCATTTCCCCTTTTCGGTCAAGGTCTCTTTCCAGATGCATTGCTGGTTGGTGCTTGGTAATAATCCCTTGGTGCCAGGGAGGCTTATCCCTGGGCTTTAACGATACAGGAGAGGCTATTTTCTTATAGGGTCTGGGAGAAAATTGGAAAAATAATGTAGGCCCTAAAAATTATATAAGCATTGAAATAGTGAATTAAATATACATATATTTATATGACTTTGGAAAATTCAGAGTACTAGGAAAATCATCCAAAAGGAAGTTTCAGATCCCAATCACATTTTCTGGTCAAGTCCTTATAAATCCAACTAATTAATAGGAAGATGCTAAATGCTTTGGAATAATCATTTAGGGAAATTTTTGTTGACACTGGCAATCTATTTGCATGTGACAAACAATATTAAGTATTTGGAACTTTATAAAGAGTACAATACATTAGGAGTGAAGTCCTAAGGGAAGAGAGTTTCTCAGAATATTTGACCGTTAGCCTTTTCTTTGGCTTTCCTAGCTGATGGACAGTCTAGCTGACAGATTGTAATGTGTGGGACTCCAGCTTCTTCTTGGTTTCCTTCCTTTCCAATATCCTCTTTTCTTCTCACATTTTCCTCTTCAATCAGTTGAAAACATTTGAGATTTATGACATATCTTGCCAATGATACCCTGTATCTACACTCTGCAAGGAAACCTGAAGCCCGGGACTCCAAGGAGCTTACACTCCCAAGTCAAATGCATGGTTCGTTGTCAACTGATCACTACAGGAAGGCATGCTTGTGAGTCAATACTGGGGCTGAAGTCATATGGAAAGCCATAATGGCAAAGGTGAACCTGGGCCTCCCTGTAGAATGTATGGAATTTAGATATATGGAACAAAGAAGGGGAGAGAACAGTCCAGAGGGAGCAGCAGTTAGCCCAGAGGTCTAGATGGACCTGCATGAAGGGCTGTAAATGGAGCCCGCTGGGCAGAGCAGATTCTTAGAAAGCAGTGCAGCTGTGGTTTAGTAGGGGGAGGGCTGTTACTGAATCTGAAGGCCTGGACCCAAATCATGGCTCTGACTTTTGGGAAACTATTTTACCCCCCTGATCTTCATATTCTTCTTTCAAGAAAGGAGACTCATCGCTCTCCCACATGGGCTGCCAGTGAGGTGCCAGCCAGTCCTCTAGTTGTGAGGTTGATGTGGCTCTATAGTCAGCTTCCTGCTTTTCACCCGGACTCTCTGCTTTGCTTGCACAGGGATCCTGTTCCCAGTTATTTTTGTGGCTAGAGACATTTGATTCCCTGGCACATTACAGTTGAACAATTTTCTTTTACTAACTTACCATCTAATATTCCTTTTGAAGTTTGTAAAACAATTTAAACACTTTGTACTAACTTTTGATATTTTGTAATCATCAACCCAAGAGGGTAGAGGGAAATAACTACTTCCTATTTGGATCATGACTATGTTGTTAAGGCAGGGAATTTGTGCTGGAAAAAGGAGATTCCATTCCATCCAGGGAAGGATGGAGACTCTGTGGTGAGTAGAATGGTGGGAGATTGCATGAAAGGTAGGTGGATACAGTTGGTTCTTGTAAAACATCCAGTGAAGGAGGTCAGTCCTCCTCATGGACGAGTGGTTTGTGAGCACTGTTGAAGGAGGGAGAAAGGGAAGAAGGAAGGAAGAAAGGAAATGAAAGAAAGGACGAGGAAGGTAGAAAATAACAAAGAAAAAAAGCATGTAGGAACTCACATATTCATCATGTTGTCTATTTAAGAAACCATTTTGTATCCATAATTGCCCACAGAGAAGAGACCTTCAGTTCACTTTTTCTCTTTTTTTTCCTGATCTTCTTCTCTACAATCACCCGATTAAAAACAACCTCTTTCTTCTTCGTAGAAAGAATATGTGAAAATTGTTCATCCATTTGTTTGCAGTGGGAGTTTTACTAAAATAATTATACATCAGAAACTCTCTTTGAAGTCTTTACTTACTTTCTAGACTCTAGAACTTAGTCCCAAACTCCCAGGAAGTCAAAAAAGAATATGTGCCAATGTGCCAATGGGCAGAGCTGAAAACTAGCTGACTAAAAGCTGAAATGCTTATATATAATCGATGACGGTAAAAAGTTATTTTTTAGTTGGGAGCATGATTATTAAAAATAAAATGATTTTCTCTTCTGGCTGTTGTACAGTGTTTTAAAAGGTTATTTTCTTCTTTTCAGAGAAATGGAATTAACATATGATTCAAAGGGCATGAAAAATAAAACTGGGTACCAATTAATAAATGAAAGATATAAGAATATTACATATCAAAATTTATGGGAGTTACCAAAGCTATACTCAGAGGTGAAGTAATAGCTGTAAATATTTCATTTACTTGGGAGAGGGGGAAAGAATGAATTAAGAAGTATATGAATTAAAAGTAAACTCTGGAAATTTAAATGGAAAAAACCCTATAAAACATAAAACTATGAAAAAGCATTAAAGAGAAAAGCAGCAATAAATAATCAGAAACCTTAAAAAGGGTAAAAGTGACTAATCAATTTCTAGTATTAGAAAAGACAGTAAAAGTGATTCAACTTTGTCAATTATAATAAAAAGAGGTAGGACCACAAACAAAATTAGAAATGGGGAATGGATTTTAAGGCAATAAAAATTGTAAGTGTTGTGCAAAGTTTTATTCCAGTAAGTTTGCAAACCTCAGTGAAATGAAAATATTTTAGAAAACTATAAATTACCAATTTTTAAAGAATAATTTGGAAAAATAACTAGAGCAGGAACCAAGGATGGACTTAACTAACCAACTACATATAAGTAATTAAAGTATTAAAATTATTATCTCTATAACAAATCCTGGGACCCTGAAAGACCAATTAATTTTAAATTGTTCCTGAAAGTAGAAAAATATTGAAAACTACCTAATTTATTTTTATGACAGTAGTGTTATGCTAATACCAAAAATGGAGAAATATAGTAACAATACAATTTTAACAACCTACAGACCTCTTTGACTTATAAATATAGATATAAAAATATTAAATAAAATGTTTCAGTTCTTTGTTATATGAATAATCTTCCCATCATGGCAGGGTGCATTTGAGAAGGAGGAGAGGGGGTCATTGCATTTTTTTCCTTTATCAGAAGGGGACTCCCTCCTGGAAAAGTAGCAGGCAGGTGAAATAGCTTCATCTACTCTATGACAGAATAGGAGATCACAGAGATGATTAGACAGAATGTGTTTTCAGGAAATGATTTGATTCTGGATATATTTGCTTGAATAAATCAATAAATAGTCGAGCCTTATTTTTTATTGCTTATACCATTTTTAAAGTTAGCATTTACTTCATGGAACAGTTATAAATCAGCATTCATAACTGAATCCCGTATATAGACTGACCTTGTCCTATGTACTGCACATGGTTCAAAGTGGTAAAATTGTTAGTTGCCATACACCTCACGCATAGTGGGGTACCCTGTTATATTGTATTTGTTTATGATCTGAACCATTCTTCTCTTTCCGTGACATACCCATTTAAAAGGATTTTCTTTCTCTTTTCTCTCTGTCTCTCTGTCTTCCCTTCTCTCTTTCTCTCCTCTCTTCCTTGATTGTTTGTATTGTTCTGGGAGTTTGGTAAGCAGGCTTTTGTCAAGAGAAATCTGAATGACACCCTCCTAAAGAGGGAAAAGCTGCCTTTAAATGCCATTCTTAATTTATGGGAAAGAATTGCTACTGTACCTGTGTAAGGTTCCCACGAGAGTTTCACTAAATGTGTCTCTGCCAATACCAATGACCGAAAGAGACCTTCCATTAACTTCTGAATTAGCCAAATGGGACAGAGCTTAATCTAATATGTGTTATTTCATTTTCTAGGTTACTTGTTTTAAAGGAAATAAAGTATACTCATAGGCTGTCTAAAACCGTCCTGGGAGATGTGCATGGAAGGACTCCATCTAAACAGGATTGGCTTCTGAGAAAGCTGGGTGCGCGCCTGAGGGCCCAATTTAGCTTAGTGGATGTCTTTCTCACAGTAGGCAAAGCAAACCCCTAACGCCAAAGAGCTTTGAGAGAAATTGCACATTAGTGAAAATGATGAGTGCTTGAGCAAGAGTTTTAAGATGCCATGAATAAAGGGTTTCTCCTCCACTGAAATTTCTGCCGGTGCCTGCTTGAATTCCACTTGGAGGGGGCATGGCTCCCAGTGACCATAATATCTCCTCCTTGGCCTGGCATGACTAGTGCAATGAACAGTCTAGCCATCATCAGAAGCAGATTTGAAACTGATGGACTGCAGCTAAAGCCTTCTGATGGGGCAGCATGGTGCAGTGGAAAGAGAACAAAACTCGCTGCCTGGAGACCAGGTTTCTTTCTTGGCTCAGTCATTATTTAGCTCGGTAACCTTCAGCATGACTCCCTCCGTACCTCAGTATCTCTATCCATCAATTGGGGATAATAATACTTGCTCTGCATATTTTCCACATTATTATATTGATTGAAAAAAATAATGAGAAAGTGTTTTGCAAGCTATGAAGCACTATGCATGCATTTTGTGTGTGATATAGCATGGGGAATGGGTCAATGGATTCCTGAGATCTTGCAGGTATCATGGCAATGTCTTCTTGACTCTCTAAGATTTTCATGAAAGCAAAATTTTCTAAACAGAGCTAGATGCATGCAGATCTCTCTCTCTCTTTTTATAGCTATCCTTCCCCACTGCCAACCCAAATCAGGGTACTTAGGGATGTGCCAAGGTTAGAAGACTCAGATATGGGGTGTGAGCCATAACTTCTAAATCAGTTTTGGAAGGATGCCAGACCATCAGTCTAGAAAAGTGATTCGAGTGTCTTCCTGAGGACAAAGAATTACTTAGAGAGTATATTTTTCAAGAAGATGCTATTGAAACTTAGAAAAAAGAGTTTTAAAACATGAGAACACTAGTATTAAATGGGACTCTAAACCAATTACAGTCTATTTACTTGGATCTCAATTGTGGGGGGTGCCCTTTTCATTATCTGCAAGCTTTAAGAACATTAGAAACACTTCACTGTAGACAATGTAATATCCAAAATATGAAGTAGGTTGTTGTTTGTCCATTTAATCCACTTTCTTGCTTTTACCTTCTTCATGAAGGCAGAAGAACACTTGTATGTTTTTAGAATGCACAATGTACATCGAGTAGGCAGTGTACTTTTGGATAATTAGCACCATTTGTCCCCTGAGAAAAACATATAATATTGCACTTCCCCTACTCTGGGGTTCCATAGAGATGCTGTGTCTGAATAGAAGCCACGGTAAGGACAGGTGTTGACCCCTGAGCCCTAGGCACAGAAAGTCCTCATCATTTCAAAGTGCATGAAGATCATTTTAGGTACTTCAAGGGGAACTTTCTTGAGGCCGTGAATGAAGGATGGGGATGGAAAACACAGAAGCCCCAGGGAGACTTGATGTTCAGAGGTGCCCACAAGGCATTGAATACCTTCAGCTATAGTACAAAAGCTTTCAGCGTTTTAGTGCCCTTTAACCAGAAGATGGAAATTGAACATAGGGGGAATGTCCACTTGTGGTTTTGAAATGAGTTTGGTACCTGAGTTGTGCTTTAATCTGGGTAAACCCATTCTGCTCCTCAGCACTTGGTTCTGAATATTGGCACTAAGTCTTCTGGGTCCCAACCACTAGACTGGCTCCACAGAGATCACTGAAAGTTTGAGTGGCCTCTGCCAGGACTTCTGGACTCAGTTCTCTCCTGGCTCTCTTCCTTTCACTGACTTCCCCTTCTCAGAACAATGCCAAGAACAGGAGCATCACCACTGGAGAGACCTGTATTTGATTCCTGGTGTTGCCACTACTATATCGGTGACTTTTGAGCCAGTTACTTCACATCCCTGAAGGGAGACATCTTGCCGTCTTCTTAGACAGGGGCAGGTAACTGCTATAACATACAGATTCCCCATTTATAATGATTCAAACATAGAGAAATAGAGGCCAAGTTGGTTTCAAGTTAGTAGGAGGATTCTGTTCCACAAAACATTTATGGATCTAGGCTCTGCCAGCTACAACATGTTTCCAAGGTCAAAAGGCATTAACTGTTCCAGTCTACTAAAGGGGATGGGATACCTGGGAAGCTCCACCTTTTTCTTAAATGTCTGGCCCAGAAGTGGCACATATCACTTCCACTGGAAGTCAATTAGCAAATACTCCTCATAAGGCAATGCAAGGGGAAAGCCATCTCCCAGCAGTGGAAGGAGGAGCAGAAAGTTTTATGCACTGCTGCTTCTGCCACATAGAACATCTTCGATTAGAATATTTGGTTACTATAAAATGTGGGGGCTATGAGTGTGGGCTGAATCATGAATCATAGCTCTGCTGCTTGCCAATTCTGAGATGATGGACAAATAACAATCTGAGCTTTAAATGGGGATTATTTAGTAACTTCCTGACGGGATTATTGTCAGGACTAAAGAGGGCTTAGCACAGGTCCTGGCACTTGTAACCACTCAATAAATAGTGGTTTTTATTTCTCGGTCAACCCCCCTTAAGTTCCTGTTAAGGCTCAAGACTGAGGCTTATGACAGAATTGGGTCTTTATTCCCTTTGTGATAACTTTATAAACAGTGTCCTTTTCTACTTAGTGATGGCTTTAATAATAACAATGCCCGGTTCCTGAAGTCATAAGCCATCTAAAGTTTCAACCACAGATTCAAGGAAAGAGTTGAGTGAATGAATGGATGACATATAGAGAACACTGTCATGGAAGTGTTGTTCTCTGCTTCTGATGTGGACCACTGCTTGTGTCTGACACAGCTTTCAGCTTGCGTTTGGGTTTGAGGGCACGAGAGCATGGAGAACGTCAGTCATTCCACCTGTGGGCCCTGTGGGGTCAGGTAGGGCATTGGAAAGGTGGGCAGGAATCAGGTTTTAGTGCGTCCAGAGTGGTAACTGTGATAGCTTCTATAATACAGTGTGAATGATACCATCACAAGGGCTTAGAGAGCATACTGCTATTGTCATCAGAAGATGGGTGTGTGCCAAACATTTGTAAAGTCTCTTAAAACCCCAATATGTATTGACCAGCAATGGCTTTATGAAAAGCATAAAAATAGAGACATTTTGAAAATAATTCTTGCTACTGTCAGTCAGCCACCTCTTGTTGGCTCAGTGTGGTGCTTTCTGTAAAAAGTAGTATTTCCTTTTATTTTTTCTGGAACTATATCCATTAAGCATGTGTGGAGCAGGATATATAGGCAAATATTTAATAATAACATCACATTCAAGCAATCCTTTAAAAACATCATGAATTCAGTGATATGCCTCCTTGGTCTTTATCACCATAGACGAATCCTGCTTCTTTAGCTCCTCCCCTTCCTCCTGTTCTTTCCTCTTCCTCCCCTTCTTCCTTCTTTGTAGTTGACCTTCAAGCACATTCTGCTCCCTCTCAGCAAGATCTGACCTGTCCTTCTGCAGATGGTGTCCAGTTTTGGTGCCTCTGAGAGGAGAGAAGACTCGGTCCTCAGCCTGCGCTTTCCTCACACCAGCTGAGTTGACCACATCCAACCTCTGCTGTCCTCTGAACTGTTGGCTTTCAGTGGAGCATGGGCTAGGTGGAGCCGCGAACCTGATAACATGGCAGGGAGCAGGAGCCTGCCCACCTTGCTGTATGGATATGTCCTTTCCACAATACCCATCCTTCTCGCTGCCTGGAGAGAAGCCATGTCCATCCCAGCTCTACTGAAAGGCACATGACACTTGCTCTGTGTCGCAGCTACGAGTTCCTGGTTGCCTGTTCCTACCCAGTGATATGAGGTGCATTGCTGGCTCCTTCCTCTCGTGGCCTTTTTGGGTGAGCTGATCCAGAACTGGCTTAAGGGGTCCCTTGTAGGAACTTGCTGCTGTGACAGTGTCCCAAACAGGGCTTTCACATCCATCAAGATAAATAAACCTCATTAGGCAAACCTAGAAACATGAAAAGTCTGTTTACCCTTCAAAAAAATAGAGTTGGCTTTTCCAGTGACATGAATTTAGAATGGCATGTGTCATGTATATATAGTTTCACTTTCACTCAGCTTTTCCCAGGATGTATGTATTAAGTAAAGCAAAACACCCCTACATGGTTTCTCAGCAGTAGCAAGTCGCATTACTTGTATTCTTCCACCACTGAAAATAAATGTGCTAAAAACTTGCCACACATGTGGATATTTTATTTTAAACTAATGGACACAAATAATTTTAATTTGGGTTATGATCCAAGTAAAGCTGTAAGTGAACTCTTATTTTAAGCCAAATCCATCTCTCTAAGTGGCCCACCAAAATTTTTTTATGCATCTAAGAGCGTGCTCCTTCTCACCCTTTTCGATTCTGCTAGCACAGATATTCTGTAAAAAACAGGTAGGCTTCTCCAGTCTATGAGGTTCTTCTTTGTCTGCCTGGTGCTGTTGAAGGGCAAAGGGCATTTGAAAGCATTGGTCTTCATATAATGCTACCACCTTGCTCTTAGCTTCTTCCATCACCACATGAAAGTTGCGGTTAAAAAACACACATCAAAGAGCAAGTCCCATTGAAAAGGCGAGCGCTGCCTGCTGAGCTGGCATTCAGAGCCAGGGCTTTTGTTTCAGTGGCGACTCGGACTCTTCTCCACCGAGTTTCCTGCTAACTCTGGTATGGGTTCTGACTTGCTCTTGATGATATTGGAGTGTGTGTTTGTGGCACTCACTTTTAATCAGTACATTTGAGTTTCTGAAGTAAGAACTTCTCCAGCAGGTTGAAACTTTTGAATGGGATCATGGTGTTTGACCAGATCTGTACTTTGCCTAGGGATATAAGTTTAAATCTGGGTTCCCAAACTAACCACGTGTTTTTTTGGTTTGTTTGTCTGTTGTTGTTGTTAGTTAGTTAGTTTCTACTTACCTTTGCTTATTGTTTGATAAATATGTCCATCTTTTGGAAGGAGAGATGCTTCTGTGGATGGGAATTATGTAGGAATTAGGTCAAGAGACAGTTC